>CM027118.1:71299207-71595434 GCA_015476505.1 Urochloa ruziziensis
ATGCCCATATTGACATCTTCCATCTTAAATAGCTGTGTCAAGAAAAAATAAAAAGAGCAGCAGTAAGAAATCACTCATTGCAGACTCCATTATTCAAAAAACAACAAATCACTATTGCTGATATGAGAGATAGAAAGAGGGTATAACTGCTGCGCTTACTCTTAATGCCTTGTTATCAAACTCAGATAAAATGTATTGAGCGATATCTGATGAAATCACGTAACCGGGTCCGTTAGCATAAGGAGGATATACTTCCTCTGGCCATTCCTGTTAGGAATTGAAAACCTAAATCAAATTTATGTAGTATCAATGTGCTATCAAACCACTAAACTGAAATGTAAGGTGAAAGAAGCCAACAATTTAAGGTTTCATGAACCATATAGGATCACCACAACAAAATTATGCAGCCATGCTAGCTATGGCAAAGGGTAAACTTTATTGCGATATTAAAGAGACAAAAGAAGGGCTCATCCCTGATGGCCTAACAACTAACATGCTGAAATCACGCTAATTCAGTAACCTAGCATAAGGAAGGCCTGCTGAAAGGATTTCCTCTAGCTTTTTGAAGTGTGCACGCTCCACGTACGAAAATAAAGTCTTTACCTCATATGTCACAGACCATTTCCCAGATCGTAAAGGCCTGTGGTAGTAGTTTATGTTTCCCACATACATGCTCTTCCCACTTTGGACCTTCTTTACTTGATCTAAAACAGATTCAATTCTGACAAATGTATCATCGTCACACTTCATTATGTGTTTTGCAGGAACAACCCTCACCTGAAAAATTATTGTACGGTCATCAGGATTTTTTTAAATGAAATCAAAGCTGATAGAGAAAGTAAAATGAATTCATCCACAGAGATCCAAATTACGCACCCCATAATCAACAATGGCAATGGTTTTCAGAACAACAAGGTCGTATTTATCCATGAATGGCACTATAACAATGTCCCCAAAGTACTCTGCCTCCTTCTTCAGCTCTTCATTTACCTCCTTTTTTCCATTCTGCGAAGCATTTTATTTTATTAGAACTTGCACGGAAAAGTATTACCCTAATAATTCGGTCGTCAAAACTTACCAGAGCCACAAAGAAGCGAGCAACAACATTAGATGATCTCCTGGTAGAAATCATCCATGACTTCCGAACAGCCATACGCTCAGCAAAATGATTAGTAGCTGAAAGGATGCCAATAAAAAGCTCTACAGGTTCAGTTGGCAAGGGCGAGGCCTTCCACTGTTCAGACATCTCGAGATAACTCTGTGGAGAAAAACTAGGAGGTGAACTGGGCAAATGACTGGCAAAGACAGACTCGACGTCAAGGTTTCCTTTCAAAGACAATTCTGTGGCATCCTCCAGATTGTAACCCTGCAAAGCAAACAATTAACCACCATCTGTAAAATAACTTTTGACAGCATCAAACAATTTGCCAGTCGGTAAAAGTGTTACGATAGCTACTCACAGTGCGGTAAGGAAACGATGTAACATGTCGGCCATCAACATTGACATGGTAGCCTTCCAGTCCAGCTGTTATGCTTAAAACAAATTGCTTGCCCTCTGCAAATGGGTATGGCTGATCGATGCTCGGCCTACCAATCAAACCGTTCAACAACCGTTTCATCCTCGACTCTTCTGACTTTCTGTAATCATCCCGGATCCAATTCTCACACTTCAATTCCCCGTCAACTGAAAGGTCAATACCATAACTTCAGTTTCAAGCCAATTTGCAAAGGCAACTTTTCGAGCTACATTCGTGAAGATAAAGAAATCCTTATCTTTTGGGCGATGAATTCAGGAAACAGCTACCAAATTCAGGTTTTTTTTTGTCTAACAAGGAAAACTAATTTCCTACCCAACAAAGCGGCAGTGCACAAAAGGAAGCATAACCGAATTGAAGAAAGCAAAGCAATCGAGCAATCCAGGCATCCAGCTCACCAGTATCCTCGTCCGGCCGTGATACGAATCCCTCGCACCGCTGCGGCTGCGCCCACTGCATCCTGTAGCAAGTATTTAGCTCGATTACTGGGCGGCCGCTGAAATCCCCACGGATCCTGGGGTTGAAGTGCAGCACCCTGGGCGGCTCCTCCCCCTGCACCGCCTTGGTGCCCAGCAGCTCGACCATGAACTGCGACACCATCACCGGCGCGGCGCCCTCCCTCCGCGCCGCCCGCGGCCGCGCCACCACCGTGACGCGCGAGCCCACCGCCATCCCGCACGGCAGCTCCACCGCCACCACACCCGCGCCGCGCGCGAGCCGGTCTCTGGGCGCCGAGACCGTCGCGGGGCAGGAAGCGGAGGCGGCGGACGGGGACGGCGAAGGGGAGGAGGACGGGGAAGCGGAGTGAGAGAGGAGGTGCGCGAGGTGGGGCCGCGCGGCGGAGAAGGCAGCGGAGGCGGAGGCGTCGATGGAGGAGGAGGAGGAATCGAGGAGGCGGAAGCGGACGGAGGAGACGGCGAGCGGGGCGCGGCGGGGGAAGGCGCTCTTGTGCGGGCGGAGCGGGGAGGGCGAACGGAGCGCGGAGACCGCCGCCTCGAGCTCGCGGCGGCGGGCGCGGTGCGTGGCGGCGGCGTGGGCGTGGCGCGGCGACGCGGTGGTGACGGCGAAGGAGGGGAGCTCGAAGAGGAGGAGGAAGAGCAGGTACGCCGCCGCCGCGGCCAGCAGCGCGACGCGGCACGCGCGCTTCGGCGGCATGGCGGCGAGGCGAGCGGCCGGTCACCGGGAGCGAGCGAGCGGGCGGGCGAGGACGACAGGGAACCGAGCCGGTCGATCAAGTAGCCGTTTGGGGAGGTGTGCGCGGGCTTTGTCCCCACCCTGCTTTTATCGTGGAGGTCTGGAGGGGGAGGACCGGGCGTTGACGTGGCGTATGGGCGTGGGTGTTTAAAGACCGAACCGTTGCGTGGTGTGGGGGCAGGCAGGAACGCACGCGGCGGTCGTGATCCCGACCCGACGCCACGGCTGCAAACTTAGCCGGTAACGGCTCTGATCTGTTTCGTTTCACCCAATTTTGGGTCGTCAGCTTGGCGGCGAACCTGAAACCTGGTGCTGCTGGCCGGAGAGATGAGCTGACTGTTGTCCGGAGCCGAGGAGACTTCTGTGCTGTTTTCAACTGCGTGGCGCGCGGTGGGGTTTGGAGTGTGGAAATTGGCAGGTTGTCAGCCATGTTAACTGACCAGGACGACGCGGCGAAGGAACAAGAGCCATTGTCCACGCGCCACCGACGGGAGGCGCGAGTAGCCAGCCAGCGGGGGAGACCGCGCACGCGTCGCTAGGCTCGCTATCGTACCCTGGCCGGGGCCAACTGGGTCGTCGCGCGGTTGCAGTGCGTTCGTGTGGAAGGGGCAAATGGATGGATGGTTGGTTGGTTAGGCTTGAAGGGACGCGGCGGAAAGAGCTCTCCCGCGTCCCGCGTGATCGGTGCACGCGTGCGTGCGACGCGACCCGACTCACGGACTCGGGTGCGATGCGCGCGCCGGCCCCCGGGCCGGATGGTTCGCGGAACGTGCCTGGTTCGAGACGGGCGGCACAAAAGTCCCGCCGACCGTCGTCCTCTCCTCCATGTATGCGGCCGCGCGTGCGATGCGAACCCGGCTCGGACCGGGTCGCGTCACCGTCATGTGGCGATACGTGCGCGCAGGGTTGTCCTGCGTGCCTCTCGTCCGCATGGTTCGCGGATCGTACGCTCGAGCATACGTGCCACGCAACGCAAACACAGTGCGGCAGATTGAGGCGTAAGCTCGTCGCCGTCGGCGCCCGAATTGGACGAGGGCGACGGACAAGCGTGCCGATCCCGCTGACCCCTCCACACTTGTTGCCGTAAACTTTTGGCCCCTATTCACTGCTATACTTTTCAGCGGGCAGCCAGAGTTGCAGGTTTTCCTACTAAGTAGATTTTGATCATTATCTCCAATGAGTTTGTGCCATCTATTCTCTTTAGAGGGACTCGTGTTGTCGTGCGCTCACCACGCGCCTATCACATGATACATGACCACGGTTCAGTATGTCCACAATTGAGACAAGATTTATTTCAAAAAAAAAAAAACAATTGAGACAAGACCGTTCCAGGTTGTCAGTTTAGCGTCTCCGTGGTAGCCTCACACAAAAAGTAGCAACCCGGGAGTATGAATGGCGGGCACACTCCGAATTGCGAACCGTTCTAGTATCACTAGCTAGTTGCATGGTAACATCAAACTACATCAATCTCTGTACAATTTCACGTTCAATTACACCAGTCTACCATTCGAACATCGAGAAAATAAGAGCAAAATCGGATGCATTGGGCACCAAAATTTCAGAACGGGTTACAGAGGAAGAATGTGAGTAAAGGCAAGGGGCATGGTCACGATCTGTCAATGGAGAAGGTTCATCAAAGTTAGAACATATAAAGGGGGCGAGCCTATACTGTAGACAGACACTCGGTTCAGTCCCCTGTACTGAAGAATCAGAATAATCATTTTAATCTGCAGATAAGTCAGCCTTAACAAAACCAGCATTTAGGTCTAGGTTGCTGCCGGCCCTTGTCTGGATATCAGTAGACCAAGACGCAATGCTTTCTGCTTGTAAAGCTTGTATGGATTTTTTAACATTTCGATACTTGCCTTCTTTGTACTTGACAGAATAACACGAGCAATGTTAAATAAGTCCCCTTTCTCCAATGCAAACTGCCATTCCCTTGGTGTGACGTCGAACCAATCTTTTCTTGAAGACACAGTTGTCTTAACTTCCACATACTCTGTGATACCTTCACTTGTGATAACAATATCATAAGGCAGTCCAGTTTCAATCTTTTCATTCACCCACCTGACATTGTTGGGTCCTAGCTGCTCAGCAAAATGTTTGTGGACCAATGCTTCACCAAGCCTCCCTGTTTTCAACTGGCTTGCATCTGGTGGCAGCCTACCTCTCTCTTCTAAAAGATTGGCCATTTTCTCGTTGAAATTTGTTAGCTCGACATGGACAGTTGGGCTTGAACTTTCAGCCTCCACGTCCAAATAAGCAGGTGCACTGGAATGGTCGACGGGCGTCATCATCTCAGGCTCATCAAGGATTGTGGCTGTGCTATCTGCAAGTAATGTAGTTTCAGTCCTTGAATTCTCTTCTATAATCCAATCCCCTTCAAGATCAACAGAAAACAAACTATCTTCGGTGTGTCCATACAGAGCAGGCATGCTCAAGTCTGATGAAGGTCCAGCATCCTTCACCTTTGCCTCTTGTGTGCATGCTTGATGGCTTATGAGAGGTGTTTTGAAGACAGGTGCTGTTCTCCAATGATTAAGAGGCCAACTTGAAATCATCACTGGTGCTTTCTGATGGTTTGAAGCATTGTATTCACACACAGGTTGGAATTCAGCCCCCTGGGGATCAACTTCTTGGTTGGCTGCACCTTGGTTTGCTGCAGTCAAGGAAGAGAAGGACCAGACAGCTTCGTGCTCAGGTAACTCAGGCACGTTCTGATTATTAATGATAAAAGACTCTATTTGCTCAGCAGAGGTGCCAGATTCTGCCATGGTTTTTATCATGTGTAGAAAGTTTGCAAAATGCAGATCAGGGGATCCATCAAAGAAAATCCTAGAAAGTTCCAAAAGCACTGAATGTGAATCAGCGTCTTGTGTAGCATATAGAGTATTTCCCTGCAAACCAGTACCATATCAAATAAATGAAGGCAGAAGCAGAGCAAAATTTCAAATGTTCAAGTACATCATGCACTAACAACAGAGAGGTATAAAGCTCATGTACAGAAGACAGATAAAATGATCAATGAAGCTAGAGAGTAAAATGTACACAGGGTCCTTAAACTTTTCCCAAAATCTCACCTAGGTCCATAAACTATTAAAGTATCTGGATTCTTAATCTTTTCAAGTGGTTTACTCTAAGTTCACTCTTTCTCACTTGGGATGAACCGCTTAAAAGTTTCAAGGATCCAGATGCTCACTTAGATAGTTCATGGACCTATATAAGAATCCAAAAAAAAGGTTTAAAGACTTTGGTGCACTTAATCAAAACAATTTAAATCGGTCTGTTTATAATAGAGGATTTTTTACAAAAAATACTGTATATTTTTTATTAGGAGAAATGAGACAACTAGCAGATAATTAAGCTAATGGCAGAATAGAAAATAGATACTAACCTGCAAAACACAATGGCATTTGAATCTTTTCTTAGAAGAGCTCTCAAGTCCTCTCAGCACATACTTGTGGAATAATTTGTCAACAACAACTACTTGCAGATCGCTAAGCTTCATTATCTCGTTTTGCTGGAAGTTGATATAAGTATCTCTATGCATCTTATAGATGTACCGTTGCATATATGGCAAAAGCCAACAAATTAAAGAAACCTTTTCTCTGTTTTCTGCTGCACCATAAAATATTGCTTCTCGATACACAACCTATGTAAAGGTAGAAAAGAGTGATAAGAAAGACACATAAATATAGCTATAACAAATTTACTTCAATACGCAAGATCCTACACCTGCTTAGCTCAATATAATTAGTTCAATTACATGAATAAAATAAATAGTATGACCTTATGCAGTTGCATTTTACTAAGTAAAATGTACATCATTCTGCTATAACTAAAACTTTTTTTTATGTTGGTCTGTTTTCATTGTGCCAGAACTAGAACTTTCTGCTGCTAGCAAACAAATTAGTATTATAGCATAATAAATGACTAATGGACTATCTTCATCCTAAGAAAGCTATGGTAGCCTGATACGATGAACTGTTATTATCAAAATTACAGCATAAACTCATTAAACCACCGCCATATTTCAGCCATTTTCCACTCTTTTAGCCCAACTTAAAAAACAAAGATAAATTTGGTAAACTGTTGTGCATCCCGTTAAAGGAAATGGCTGGAGTACAAACATTTCTTACTGATTTTCTATGCCACAAGTTTCCAACTCCACCATTCTCCATTTATAACCCATTATCGTGAATAAAAAACAGAGATGGGGATTTTATGATACAAAATATGTGTAAGTGCATGAAATACGCACTTGGGCCATGATGACTTATTTCAAAGAGATTGCCTTGAAGGCTTTCATCAAAGTTACAGCACAAAATAAACTTGGTTGAGGTTTTTTTTTCATTTTACTTTGCATAACTTTAGACTTGCCAAATATAAGACATTGAAAACGATAAAAAGATGTCTATTACCTTAGAAAGTGCTTGAATACCAAAGCTTTTCATCAAAGCAGCAACTCTTCCATACATCATTTGCTTATCCTCAAAGGAAAGGTCACCGAATTGTATGAAGTTAACATCGCTAGAATTTTTAAACTGTTGCTTCAACTCATCATCATCTACCCAGCAAACAAAGCCAAAGGAAGGATGTAGAGATACCCATTTATCAACCGTGGTGGGCAATATTGTTGTTTCTATTTCTGAAGAGATTCTTTTAAGTACAATATATCATTCATCTTGTCACTTTCAGAATGCAAATCATTAGCCCATCTCACAAATACACGAAAGACCTATATATAACATGAAAAACAAGAGATAATAAGTTAAATAGCCATAAAAATACAACCGGCAAAACTTTGTGGTATCTTCAGTTCAGAATGATTAAATAATAATTAGCTGGAAGTATCTACTTAACACTAAGCTACAAGATATAGCTATGCACTAAAGAAAACTTACATGGTTGGCTGCTTGTGAAGGCAATGCAGCGGTTGACAGCCGTATAAGCATCTCGACATAATTGGATGTTGTGGGCACCTTTGGTACACCGCATGCCTCAGTAAAGAATTCACAAAGACTTGGATAGGCTACAGACAGCATTCTTCTTGGAAACGTGCCTCTGCTTTTTGTCGCAACAAATTCCTCTGTTATTTCAGAACATCCTGTTGGGTCATGCCAATAGAGGTCTTTTGGTGGCAAAAACTTCCCAGGAATAACCTCACTTGACCGAGGACGTTGTAGTGGTGTAAATATAGAGGGGGAGGACAGGAACTCCTGTTTAATTTCAATCTTCGAGTCCGCCGCGCCTTCTGACAAGAAGGTATAGAATTTGCACATCTGGCTCATACTGAAGAAAAGGGAGGTTAGCCCACATATTAACAAACAAAAGGAAAAAAGGGGCAAATACTTGTGCTTCTAACATGCAAATCACATAATGTTTCTCTGGCTAAAATATAATCTAGATGGAGAAACTCTATTACCTTGCACTAAAGGGAACCTGTGAAATCCAAGACTTCAGGACCATCAAAGCATCACAGTAGGATACCTCTGTTTTGAATCCAATGTCCTTCCTAAGTAAACTGCTAGATACCTGCTCCACAAGGATTAAGGTGAGGTGACTGGTAAATTCCAGAACAATTTCATAAGGATAAACTACCAACCTGCGGTACAGCATATGGCGCCACGCTACCAAAAAGAGAACGGACATTTTCAAAATCATAAAATAAATCTGTCGCATAGTGAAGATCCTCATCCATGGTTGATGCTACCCATTTGAAGCTTTGAATACACTTCAAAAATGATGACTCAACCGTTCTGTTTTCACCACAATGTGTGGTATTTGTGAGGCTCCTAGCTTTAGCACTATAATGACCATCCCAGAATCTGTCAAGAATCTCCAGAAGATATACACAATTTTCCCGGCATCTTTTTGAAGAAAATATTGATAAAATAGTAGACAATTCTGGTGACTCCCAGTCATACACTGTAGGTTTTGCTAGAGAAGAATCAACTTGAGACAAAACTTTCTCAACTTTCACTACCTGCACAAAATCAGTCACACCCATCTCTTCAAAAAATCGTCTCCATTTATCCGGTTCAAATGGTGACGATTTCGAACCATGATGCATCAAATAGCAACTATCAAGTTCAATCCAATTAATTTCAACATTCTGAAGCAGCCTGCCAACATCCACAGAATTTCCATAATCTTTACTGAAGTGAATTGGCTCATCAGCTGGGCACTTATATCCATGGTTTGTAAGAAAGATAGGCCTCTTCCGTAGTCCTGACACTATCTCTTCTTTTTCAAAGTTACAGCTGGTGCAAGAAGATTGAAGATGAACCATAACAAAGCTCACATACTCTCTAATCATTTCATTAGCCGTATTAGCATCTAAACCATTACGCAAGGAAATCATGATGTGATTTTTAATAATGTCATGCCCAGACAACTTTCGCACCCCAATCTTTTGCAGAATGTCTACCAGATCATTTGTTCTGACTTCTTCCATGAGGTATTTATTTTTGCAGGATGCAGAAAGAAGATGAGGACTTACAGTTCGAAGATTACTATACAGAATTGGAAAATTCTGAATGCTACTTCTGAATTCAGGAATGGATTTGACAATATCATATGGTAACCATATAGGACCATCTTCAATAGAGCTAAATGAGCCATCTGAAAGTGGGATGCATCGTATTTTCCTAATCGTATTCAACAGATCATCTTCGAGGCTTCTTGTTAAGGAAAGACTTCGAGAAGAATGAGACAGCAACTTCAAATAAAGGGTAACAAACCAAGCACATAGCCATTCCAGTCCCAATGACTCAATACAACCCTCAGTTCGGCAAATAGATGAGATGGCATCTATCAAAATGTTTGGTCCATAGTCATGAATACCCAGGGCCCTTGATAAATTATCAGATATAACAATATCTTTTGAGAGGTAACCAAGACCAAGATGTTCATGAAGTAAGCCATCGGACAATAGCATTTTAGTTTGTTCATCCCAACCCCTAAGCGTATTGCACGGAAATACCCATTGCAAAGTGGAGCCATCCAAAAGCATGCAGCGGGTCAGACGTAACTTGGAAAGTATCAAGTGAGGAAGGTGGCTGAAGAATCCATGAACTTCTCCCGCAAGAGGAATAAAACTCAAGAAGGCTGTGACAGCTTTTCCAGGGCACCTCTGAAAACAGGGAAGAGCACAAAATGTCTCTTGGGCACTAACAAACAAAGAAGGGAATTCAGATAACAACCACTGATTCCATGCACTATCCGCATCCACTTCCTCTCTGGAAGAAGGTAAAACAAAATCTCCTTGGAGGATGAATTTAAGGCCATAATTCCTCAGAGGAAGAAAAGCAAACACAGGTTGCTGCTTCAAGTAAGGTTCATAATCTCCTTTCTCAGTCTCCTGCAAAGTAAATGCCACAGCTATCTCTGTGGTGCACACATCATGCCTCACAATGGTACCTTGCAACCTCCTATTGACCACCAGCCAACTCATTGTCTCAATCCCATGTGAGATTCTCACAATGCCATCACCAAGAGCCTCCCTTCTCATAATCAGAAGTGTGTCATCAAGTAAATTCTTAAACTTGATACATTTTAGTCGGTGAAGGAACAACAGAAGAGATGGGTGGAGGTCTGAAAACATAGACACAATGGAACACATACCAGTGCCCTCCCTAAATTTTGATCTGAAGGGAAGTAAAATACAAGTGTTCCACAAGGAACGGGCATCCTTGTCATCTTCAATGGCTAACATTCTACTAAAAGAAGTGGTACTGTGAGGTGGAACTGCAGTTGGCAACACAAAACCAATTTGCCCATCTGTGATATCAAATTTCACATGGAAACCATTTGAATGAATCTCCGGAGCATCAGTTACCTACAAACATTAAAAAAAATAAAATGGTATTCATTTCCCCACATAATTCAAAAGGTTACACAAGTTATAGGACAAGTAACAACTACGATAAGTAACCAGAACAATACCCATGAAACTAAAGGCAATATAATGACTTGACGAAAAAGTTATTCTGTAACCTACCCGGAAAACTGATTTAAATCCAATGCCTTTATTTCCAATATAACCCTGGTTTGATCCTTTCTTTGTCGAGTTACCAATATCACAAAGTGCTCTAATGTTCTCAGCAGAGAAGCCCCTCTCATTGTTTAGAACAGCAATACCGTTCTCCTGGAGAATGAATGCTAATGTTGGTTCAACGTCCTCAGGATACGCATTGTCGTCGGCATTCTGTACCTGATGTATATAGTAGAATAAGGTCAGGAAATAATTTCCAAATGTCCATGCAAATGCCCTGGAAGCACAACAAATTCAAGTGAAGAAGTACATAGTTCAAGCCTACCAGCTCAAGAAGCAGATGAGAATCCTGGGAATATAGTTCTTGTGAAAGGCAATGCAATGCTCTGCCAAGTCGAGCATGTTGCTTTTTCAACAAGCTATTCTCAGTGGAACTTAGTGCCTGATCAAGACCAAACTCTTCACGGCGTATAGTCTCAATAACAAGAGAAGCTTCCTCAAGATTTGTCTCTCCCATCATGGAAGATTGGTTAGTAAGTGATTCTGTAATGTCTGCCTCAGTTCCAACAGGATTTATCACCTTATTGTCTTTATTATCTACACCAACTTGATCATTTATGCCTGGAAACAATTTTTTTCTCTCATCCATCATATCAGCATCACTAGATATAAGAATGCTAGCATTTTCACGTGTAGCTACCTCAGAAGCAGCTGAGGTAAGCTTGGCAGAAGAATGCATTTCTTTTTGCACATGAACTTCTTCAGTTAAACACAGCCTACGGCAATCTTCAACCCATTCTGCAATTCCGAGTGACAAGCCAATATCATGAAGCATGCAAAGCTGCCAATCTTCAGTAGCTTCATGCAACATGACTGAATAGCAGTTCTTGGTAACAACCCGAAGTCCTGCCAACAGTATGTCTGCAGCAAGACTACGGAACTCCGAAGGTAGATGACCAAGACAGTCAAGTACAAATCTGGCAATCAAATGAACTGTGTCATCAAGGTTTGGCAAGCTGTCAGACCTGATACTTTTTGCAGAAGACATCTGGGGGTTTTCAGAATTAGCATTTATCAGATCACTGTTGTTGTCTACTATGAGCTTTATTGCTCGCTCTGCGTAACATTTTAGCAATGACATTGGGGTGTTCATGGAACCATCATAAATGTATACAAGAGAAAGCAGTTTCACTGCCACTTGAAATGGTGAACGTTGAATAATGGCTTCCAAAAATTGGTCAACTGTGGCTGATGGATCCACTTTAATAAACCTACCATCTGTGGTCACAATGCATGATAGCTCTGGAATAGGACCCGTAGTCAGCAACCAACATACAAAGGAACCCAGTGTAGGAGCAAATAGCAGATCCCAGTGGGACCAAATATGCAGATCAGACAACATAGGAGCCCTCAGTAAACAATTAACTGCGTCTCGTTCGCAAACTGTTCCCAAATAATAATGTTGTTCAGCAACATCATTCCCCAGTCCATCAACACTTTCATGTCTACCTGGCAAATTTCCAAACCACCGTTTCTCCAACAACGAGATTGAAAATTTTGAAGTACTTGTTTGTATGTTTTTCCTCTGCCTCTTAATATAGCCAGCAAGCCCTTCACCAGATTTGTCTTGCATAACATCGAAGCTAATTGTCGGAAATTGTCTTTTAAGTATCATAACTAAACTATCCTCTGATAAGTCACCATCTTCCAGCCAATTACTCTCAGCTTGACAGAGTAAAACTTCAACTAGCTGTTGTAGTACAGAAACTTCCAGAGATGAAGAATCACAAGTATCCCCCTTCAAAAAACTACTCAAAGCAGTGGGGAAGTGATGA
Organism: Urochloa ruziziensis; assembly: GCA_015476505.1. Taxonomy (NCBI): domain Eukaryota; kingdom Viridiplantae; phylum Streptophyta; class Magnoliopsida; order Poales; family Poaceae; genus Urochloa; species Urochloa ruziziensis. Next base: position 71,311,768 of record CM027118.1, read on the forward strand.
CAATGTTTCTCCAAAAACTCGAGGAATGTTCCATGCCCAAGAGCACTAAATTGATTCGCTGAAAATTGGGTAGTAACCCATGTCTCACAAGCATGAAGTGCCCTCACTTGCAAAGCCACATCACCAGAGACTTTACCGTTGCATTCAATATATTCTGTAATCCTCCTGATGATATCATCAATAGCAACACCTGCATGAACAATTGGAATATGAAAAGGGGGCATTTATTTGCAGCAAGCAGTTAAGCAGTAATTGAGTGCCAACTTCAGTTCAAATGAGGGAGGGAGGGAGGGAGTACGCACTATGTCCAGTCCCATTGTCTTCACTCCTTTTATTGGCTCCATTAGCAATACAGCTAGTATTTTCTTTACTCGGAGGCTCGATTTCCATAACCTCTGTAGTGGTGTTAGGAAGAGGGATTGAAGACACATTATTCTCACTAGAAAGCTGTATCACATCGTAAATGCTATCCAGCAGACCACATCCCATTGACTTAACCTGCATGTCCAAGTGGCAGGAAAGTTTAAAGATCTCAAAATGTAAAACTGAATACGCATGGTCAACAAATCTCTCCCTACCTAAAATTACTGTATCTTGCCTATTTATGGCATCACATACAGAATATGCATATTACTACCTGAGGTTTTAAAACTTGTTATTAACACCTAAAGAGGAAAACATTAGAAGTTTTCCAGAATTGTAATATCGATCGCACAATTGCTTGGATGCCAAGACAAAATTATGGCTTTTTTGTAGATAAAGGTAGCTCAATGTTCAGGGCGTGGGAGAGATAAAAACAGGATAAACAAAATGTGCCTCCAATTTGTGTAAGATGATTAATTTGTGCATTATCAAATCCAATAGATATCATATTATCAAATCTAATAGATATCATGGAGGAAATATAAAGCTAAAATGTCATTTTGAAAATATGATACCCATAGTGGATAGTGAATACTACTCATGTTTGCAATGTGAAGTAATCAGGTGAATAAAGGAGGACAATCAACTCACAGCAACATTGAGAAGACCAATGCCTGGGTACTGAGAGCAGAAATTTATTATTTTCTTCTTCTCTGTTGATGTTCTTCCATAGTAATTTGCTATCATTTCCAAAACCTACATCGTGACAGGAACAAAGAAATTAGTTCTAGAAATAGGACCCAGGCTGAGCATGGCTGCTGTAAAACAATTAACAATCAATTAAGATTTGGATAGTTGAATACTTAGCTTTGCAATTATGTAAAGAAATAAAGATTTAACTATGAGTACTAAAGATACCTGTTGAACTGGATGTTCACGACATGTTTCCTTCCATGTTGTTATAAAATTCTCCAGCTTACCAATGCTTAGGAAACAATTCGGTGATGCTTCATGCTTTTGCAACTTTTGCTGCTTCTTAGGCTGCTTGCACGAAGAGCTAGGACTCTCATTTTCTTCGAACTTTCTTTTTTCTCTTAGATTCCCCTTTTTTCCGCTGTCTCTTGTATTGCTACTCTCTAAAGATGGTTTTTTATTAATCTCAGATTTCAATCCAAGCCTTTCCATTTCCTCAGTTTTTGAAGGATATGGGCAGCTATTTACACGCTTATCGCCATCCTTTTTATCAAGAACAGAACATCCACTTTTACTCTCATTCTCATCAAATTTATCATCCTCACAGCTAGTATCACCATCAGTTTCATCATCGGTTGAATCAAAATGAATATGTTTATTGATGCCTGGTAACTGCTTCATACGATTAGTTAGAGAATTGAACCTCTTGTCCATCACCTGCTTGTGAGTATGGAAATCTGTATTTTTCAACAAAAACTTCTCTTGACTACTATGGCCAGACCCACTCTTATTTCCTAGAAGTTTAACAGCAGACACTTCACTTTGCTTGGCCTGCCGGAGGAAGGAAATATGCAACCTACAAAACCTCCCTAAATTAGTGAAAGTATAATGTTCAGTTGATAGCATGAAATGACAAAGACGCTAATGAAGGCATTTCTATTTCAGAGTACCCAGAACACACCAAAACAATATTGGAATCACATGTTGAAAGATAAAAAGTACATCAAACGCCCTGATTTCTAAACAAGAACATACCCCAAACTCTGTACCCGCACACCAAGCTTTTCCTTTCCAGACACCGATTTCTGCTCTGAAAGATAATTCAAGAAATCTTCAACTGTGATTTTCTTCTTAGAGTTGTCCAAAAATTTCTGCAGGACATTGACAATCTCATCGCTACTAAGCTTAGGCACCATAGACAAATCAGATGGCACTGCAAAATAATGCCCAACAAGTGGGTGCTGAAGGAAAGGCCCCAGTCCCAGCTCTTCAAACTGCACAACCCCCTCATTCTTGCATATCTCAACCTCCAGATCAAAAACCGTTACAATTTTTCTTGCAGCAACATAGCAATGAATGAATGCATTCACCTGACAAAAACCAAGTAATTCCGATCAAAAGAGAATTACCAGAATCAACAAGTAATTTCAATCAAATAATGCCTTGTGAGTTGAGACTTGAGACTAACAGGAGGAGCTCAGCAAGCTTTACAATTGCATACTAAAAAGGTCCCTCAACTTTCAGTGAAAAAGAACAAACATCAAACTACTCTTGTCTAAATTGTTTAGTATAGTTGATAAGATCAAAGCAACTGGCTACCCCTTACTTATTATAATTGTATAAGTCACTTAATAATTCTAGTTCTGCTATATATGCTAATTTAGCAATGTCTAAGATAAGGCTCTTTGGTCATTTACCACAGCTTATTTTTTGCACCAAAAGCTGTAGTAACTTATAATGACACAAGGTATTCCAATTGCGACTACAGGTACTGACTAGTGAGTACTGACCTTGCCCTCGATGAGGAACAGGTCCCGAAGGAGAGGCACGTCCTGAAGCTGGACGCCGAGGGAGCCCCACGAATCGACCTTGAGCGCCACGAGCACCGCCTGCGCTACCTTCCAACCCGTGACACCCTCTCCGCTCTTCACGAGCTCCTCCCGCGCCTTCGTCGCCACCGCTTGCGCCCGATCGATAATAGCCTGCTGGCGCGGCGGCGGCTGCTGCTGTTGCTGTTTCTGTTGCTGCGGCTGGGTGGCTGCCGGCGCAGGTGTGGCGGCGGCGGCGGCGGCGGCGGGAGCTTTATTCGGGCGGTGCTGGATGTTGGAGGCAGGGGTTTGGTGGTAGGCATGGGAGGGGAAGTGGTGCGCCTGCTGCAGCTGCTGCTGCTGGAGTTGCTGCTGGTAGGAAGCTAGGGCGGCGGGGTTCTGGAGGAGGTTGAAGGGATTCGACGCGAACAGGGAGTTAGGGGCGAAGCCATAGGGGTTCATCCCGAGCAGCGCCGCCGCGCTCGGGTCGGGGAAGGAAGCCGAGGCGGCGCCATACCACTGCGCGGCGGCGGAGGCGCGAGGGTCGAATCCCTGGCCCGGGCGAGGCCACTGGTGGTGATCGCGGCGGCTCATCGAGGCGGTGGCCGGTGGGGATTGGGGCGGCCGCGACGGGGAGAAGGAAGAGAAGCAGGGCGCTCGACGGCGGGTCGGCGCGGCGGCTGCCGTGGCCGGTTTCGGGGGCTGTCTATATCCTCTTTCTCGTGGCGGTGTCAGTTTCCAACTCGTGGGCTAAGTCCAAAATTTTCGACGTTGCGGGCTTCTTAGAATTGGGCCTGCAGAGATGGGCCTCCTTGAAGTATGTGTCGAGTCTGTTACTAAAGGAAAACGTCTATTTAAAACGGCACCGTATGCTATGAGAACCTGATTTTCACGAGAACTATGAGAACTTAAATCTGAGCCACGTGATCTTGATTCAAGGGGATCGCGTAGGGAAAGGTGGGAGTAAGGATTTGCAAAATCATCACCCCACTTAATCATACTTTTGCAAATCCCTCCTTCCACATTTCCCTTGAACCAAGATCATGTGGCTCAAATTTGAATTCTCGAATTGGCTTCTCATAATATACGTTGTCATTCAAAACACCTCAACTTATCGTTGTCCGATTTTCAGCCCTCAACCGAAAAACCGGATGTTAACAAATATCTAAGTTATTAGTTGCAGGGTGTTAAACATCTGGGGTGTGGAATAGACTTTTTCCTTGGCTAAATGTGTGCTAACATGAACTCGATTTTTCACATAACCGTAACGTATACGCGTATAAAATTCCCGGATTTGCTTTAAATGTTATAAGAAAAATTTTATTCGCCCAAATGAAAGCGCATATATGTACATAGGCCTTATCTGGTGGGCAGAGTATACACAGATAATATACACACGTTAACGCGGCATAAATCTGGATAAGAGATTGTAAAATAGTTGCTGATAAAGCCGATGCCGCAAACAGCATTAAGGTGCGAGATAATGACAAGTCCGCCTGCTAAATCAAGTCATAACTTATGACCATGTTAAAGAGAATGCACAGAAAAATTCTTGTACACTACCAAGATTACTCATCTGTACCAGCTGGGTTGATTATGACTTCAACCACAGCCAATCGTACCAAAAGCAGCAGTAATTTAACTAAACCCTTCTACCCTTCGCATTTACAAATGAAGAAACCCTAAAGCAGTGCTCATACTGAACACAACCTCGTCTATATCTTGAGATTAAAACGAGCACCACAAGCTCTGTCATCAAAGGTGTTACAAGCTGCACTACGTCCGTTCCCTTTGTTTCCAGCTGAAACACAGCCAGGTCATATGTACCCCAAAAAAAATTCCGTTAAATCGCCATATGTTAGTCATCTGGTGGACTTAATTTATCGTCAGCATATTCTTGAATCACTTCCAGGTTATCAACTCCTCTGCGAATAGGATGGCATCTACTTCCACAGAAATGTTCAGGTACCAGCACCTCCATTGTTGCTATCTCATATTGCAACATTGAGCTTTTCCAGCCTTCAGCTTGTCCCACAAACATAACATCTGCCTTGGAGATTGGTAGTGTGCAGTGTAATAATCATCTATGCATCCAAATTGACAAAATTTGACACTGTGGACATATTTAACAGGTCTGGTGCTGTTGAATCGCTCAACCCACATGCCCATGCTCACATCCTCCATTTTGAAAAGCTGCATAGCAAGAATTGAAATTTAAATTCTAGAACAAATCAGTATGTCCAGCTTATTTGCTTACAAACCCATGTCCAGCTATCTAGTGGCAGTGTAATCAATGGTAGTTTGTTCCTGGACATCTTGAGGGAAATATGATTTACAAAAGTCCCAAGTTATTCTTAAGCATGCAAATTATTGAAAACAAGTTACCATACGGGCCACAAGATGCATACTGGAAGCAATTGAACTGAACTTACCCTTAATTTATGGCTCACAAATTCTGATAGAATGGAATCTGCAATATCTGAGGATATAACATATCCGGGACCGTTTGCATATATTGGATAATCCTCTTCTGGCCATTCCTGTAAAACAGATAAGCATAGATTAGAAAATACATGCATTAAGTGCGGAACTTCAGGACAGTACAGTGTCCAGGAACCGTGAAGTGGAAGTTTGGTAAGACAATGAACAAAAAAGAATTAAAAAAGGACATGCCACATGGACCGTTAATTTTTCCACTGACATACTAGCCATGAACAATGAAGTGAGGTAGAGGATACTGCTTTGTTAAGTGCAACTAAACTCAGCCTGATTGCATATCTGAAGGGTTGCATTACTGGTACAGTATAATATAGAAGTGATTCTTACTACGAGATCAAATGTTGCAGAATCACATTGAGGTTAAGATATCTATCCTTGTACAGACTGATTCAACGAAGCAACAAAAGCCAACTGAAGCCATGTCATATTGAAAGCAACAAATGACACATTTGTTATGTCAACTTTTACTGCTACGAAGACAAAATGACGGAAGCTAATGAATGCAGATATGATCAAGAAAAATTTACATAATTCTCATACAATTAGCATGTATATTAACAGTGGAGGGAACATGAGCAGATGCTACAGAGTAATAAAATCGACCTTTTAGTGATTATTGATGAAAAATATGCACAAAGCAAGCTAATCTCTGCAACATGAGTGTATGTGTTTGCAATACAAAATAACTTCGTATTTTGATAGTGGAACAAGCTACTGATTAAAGATTAAAAAAAAAAGGTGTACATTTCAAGGTTCGGAAGATTCAAGGCTACAACTTCCTCACGTATGACAAAAGTCAACACTCATGGTTATTCAGATCAAAAAACAGATAAATTAAAAGCCACCGGCACAAAGACATTTATAGTAAACAGCTTGACAGAAGTGCTTTAGTTCCACGGGGAATTATAATTTGCTGGACGGTTTAACTTATGGAACTAATATAATAGTTAATCCAGCTAGTAATGAGCAATATCAACTCATGTAGCATAGCATCATTCAGTTATGTCATGTTTTAAGTAATTGAATCTTCATTATTACTTTAAACAGGAGACAGATCTACAAAATTTGACCTCAAGGTTTCATGGATAATTTACACCTACTAGGGAAATAAACTTGGTTGCTAATGTTGTTTAACACCCAAACGGACCAAATGCCCTGTATCGAACCGTTCACTACAGCGTAGCAAACAAGGGATCTTCACTCAATGGAAGGAAAATTGGCATATGAGACCATTGTGGAATCAAATATCAAGTTTACCTCGTAAGTAACAGCCCATTTTCCATTGCGCAATGGCTTGTGGTGGTAATTCATGTTCCCTATATAGAGACTTTCACCGTTCCTGATTTTCTTCACTTCAGCCATTACTGATTCAAGTCTAACAAAAGTATCATCATCACACTTCATTATGTATCTAGCAGATACAACATTGACCTGAGAGGACAAGTTCATTATAGTGAGAAAGTGTCTTACAGCGACTTCATAGTGGCAAATTTGAAGGGGAAAAAAAGCTCTTAGACATACCCCATACTCGCATATGGCAATAGTCTTCAGAACAACCAAATCATAGCTATCCATGAATGGCACAATGACAATGTCCCCAAAAAACTCAGCCTCCTTTTTCAACTCCAGATTAACTTCATTTCTGCCATGCTGCAGAAAAAGAAAATTGATCAGTTCAGGTCCGTACAGAAAAAAGAGTACTCAAGTTTGGTCTTCAAGATTTACCAGAGCAACAAAAAAGCGGGCCACAACATTTGATGACTTCTGGGCAGCAGACATCCATGTCTTTCTCGCTGCCATACGCTCAGCAAAATGGTTGCCCGCTGATAGGATACCAATGAAAATCTCAACTGGTTCGTCTGGAAGTGGAGGGGCCTGCCAACTGGGTAACATCTCTAGATGTTTTTGTGGAGAAAAGCTAGGATGTGTAGTTGGCAAAGTCCCCGCAAACACTGATTGCACATCAAGGTCCCCATTCAATGATAAGCCAGTAGCATCCTCAAGCACAAATCCCTGACAGCACAACCAGGGACAAAAGTTAACAACAGTGTTTAACACCACCATTAATTTCATTCCATTCCACATCACTTCACAGACAAGTGCGAGCCACTTACAGTGCGGTACGGAAATGATGCCACATGCCGTCCATCAACATTCACATGGTAACCTTCCAATCCAGCGGTTAGAGTAAGAACAAACAGGCGGTCCTCCACGAATGGGTATGGCCAATCAACGGAGACGGTTTTTGTGCGTCCAATGAGCCGGTTCAGCCACCATGACGTCTTTGACTCCTCCGACCGCCCTTCGTCGTCCCGAATCCACTTCTCACACTTCACCAACCCATCAACTGCAAAACAATTCAATCAAAACAAAACATTGAGCATATGTAATCGATAGCTTAATAATACTTTATATTATGACAGCAGAGGGTGCAGACCAGTCTCATCGTCGGCACGGGACCTCCAGCCTTCGCAGCGGAGCGGAGTGCCCCACTGCATGCGGTAGCAGGTGTTCTGCTCGATCACCGGCTTGCCGCTCCAGTCACCACGGAGGCGGGGATTGAAGTGGAGAATCCTGGGTGGGTCCTCGCCGTCCACCGTCTTGAGGCCCTGCAGCTCCATCATGAACTGCGACACCATGATTGGCTCTTCCCCCTCCTTCAGCAGCGTGATCTTAGGATCCTGCTCCGGGTGCGCCTCGTGCGGCGTTGCGGCCACCGTGATATGCGAACCCAGAGTCAGCCCGCACGGCAGCTCCACCGTTCGCCCCCTCTCCCGGAACTCGTCGCCGCTGAGGACGATCGAGTGCGGGCACTTGCTCCTCTCTTCTTCGTCTGACGAATCCTGTGAGGATGGCAGGGTCGTCGCGAGAGTCTGCAGGTCGGAGAGCACGCGGGCCCCTAACTCCGCCGCCTCGGCGGCGACCTTGCGCAGCGAGCCAGAGCGGGTGGAGTTGAGGTGGAGGAGCTCGAGGCTGGAGACGATCCCCGCCAACAGGCGTGTCCCCCCGCGCCCCCCGTCCGCCGAGAGGGTCTCCCGGTGGGGGTGCTTAGATGGACGGGCCGGCGCGGCGCGCCCGCCCTCCCACGCGCCGTCGAGGTGGAGCTTCCGCGACGCCGAGGAGGACGCCCCCGCCCCGGGCAGGGACGTGGACACGAGGGGCGACTCGAGGAACAGCACGAAGAGCGCGTACGCGAGGAAAAGCGCCACGAACCCCTGGATCGCGCGGCGGCGGCACGGCGCGCCGGCCCCGGGCGTCCTCCGCATTGCGTACGCCGGGCGCCCGCGGCCTCCCCCCGCCGCAGCGCGAACCCTAACCCTAGGCGGAGGAGGAGCGGCCTCTCGCGCGCGGGGGGCACGAGGGCGAGGTGCGCGAAGCTGCTGCGCCCGCGCGCGCGGCTCGGGCTCGGGCTCTGTGGTGGTGGGCGCGGTGGGAGCGAGGCAGCGGCGGAGGCGGCCGAGCCAACAACGGAGGGGAAGGAAAGGAAAGCGCCGAGGTTAACTTGGGGCGGACGTGTTATACTCGTTGATTTTAATTCCAATCGACGGTTCCGATCAAAACCCGCTTACTTTATCTCCAAAAATTCCCCTCTTGGCGACTGTAATCTGGAGCTTCCTCCATTTAAAAAAGGCGTGGAGAATTCGGGGTCGGCGTGATCGTGGCGGGCGTGGACGGTGGACCGCGTGGGCTCGGTGCACCGAGCTGCTTGACCCGTGCCGCGGGCGTGGCCACCGTGAGGACGACAGGGTCTCCATGGACTGTATCCATGCAGTTGCGGGTAATTGGGACTTCAGGTGAGGATGGAGGGATCCACGTGGATTAAAGCGGCGCGTGCCGGCCGCGACCGCTGCTTCGGGTGGGCGAGGGATCCCGTGCGGTGGGGCACTGTGTTGACCAATGGATTTTCGAGGCGGGTGCGCTCTTGGAGATTAAAAATTGAAATCAGCCAAACGAATGAGACGCATGTGATGGGCAAAACGGCCTTGGAATACGCTCCGGCTGTTGGGGCTAAACTATTTGGTCTGACACGGTCTGGGGGATTTGCATTGTTTGCTTATCTAACTGACACTATGATTTGGTCGTTTTGTTTTGGTCCGGTCGAGCGGTTGTAATAAAAATTTAACAAGTATACTCCTGTGGTATCCAAGTGTAGCTTGGCTGTTCCTCTGACATCGTGCGCATGTCTGCAGTTTAATACTTTTATGTTAATCATCTTACTATGTCCTTCTGAGATGGTGAAGATGCAAAGAGGAACTCAATAGACAACTGCAACTAACACAGAGATAGAGATGCTCCTAATTAAGCATGCATCAACAATGTGATAGAAAAAGGTAAACGTGTCCAGCATTAACCATTAAGAGCATCTTCAGAGTCTCTCTAAAACTCACTCTCCAAATCATAATTTAGAGGGTCATTTGCATAAAAATCGTTTTCTATAACTTACTGTTTTTCAACAGATTTTCTATATCTTGCATGCACCTCTGCACTCTAGAGAGCTATTCACTTTTCTATATTTAACTAGCGATAAATCCAGAATAGAGAGTGACTATGTTTGAATAGCCAAATAGAGAGGTTGTCGGAGGTTCCCTTTAATTAAAATCTTTAAAACTAGCAATTATAGCCCATTTCTATCGGTAGTCTTGTTTTAAATTGCTTCCTCCCTTGCCCCTTGGTTGAGTGGTTGTTCTCAGTAATAAATCAGGAAAAAAACACGCTATCTCCCTTGATTATCTCAGTAACAAAACAGGAGAAGACGCTATCATTTGTTTTTCCCAAAAGTGGCGATCAGCTGATCAATAACTGAACGAGTAACTCGGTCAAGGACAGTTCGCTCTCGTCCCATCGCATGCGGCCGTGGCCCCGGCAACAAGCTTGAATTGGTCCAGGCCTCCAGGCCTCGTAGCGATGGCGATTGGCCAATTTGTCCGGACCAGTTGGGTCCATCGAGTTCAGAATTGTCTGCTCTCCTGGTCTCCCAGTACCATCCCGGTTGATGCCGAAGTACATAAGGGACGGAATATGCAAATCTCCGCCAAATGGTTTGGAAAAACTTCAAACATCACACCAAAATATCAATGAAATCGTCTCCAGTTTCGTCCTTGCACTCTGCACGAACCCCAACTGTGCAGCAAAGTGCAAAATGTTCGGGACGTACTACTCGGTACGCCACCAAATTGACGTGTCAGTTAAAGCAAGGAAAATGTAGTGCTTTTGTCTTCTCTTTTCCATGTGACCGCAGAAAATGTGGATGAACGTGGGAGCCACGGGAGAAACGGAAACCTACGACTACGAGGTCCGAGCTCTTCTTTGTTCCACTCACGCGTTGCCCGTGCACACCCGTGCATGAGACGGAAAATGTGTGACGAGTTGGGCTGATAAAACGTGCCACGCTACAACGTGTCTTTTTATTTTCCTTTGTGGTTCTGCTCGAGTTGCTTCGAGATCTAGTGACCAGCTCTCTAATTGCCAGTTTGCCACGATGGATTGCAGTGGCAGCGTTTCTTTTGACTCGCTTGTGATTCTGGAACATGCTGAACATCCCCTGGCCGGGACCCGAATAGTGCGGCGGCGCAAAGGATTCAAACGCGGACGCCGAAAGCAACCTTTTTCTCTTCTTCTCCGTATCTGGCTCACTGGCGGCCAACGAGGGCAGCACCGCCGGAAAGGGAGCGCCTCTCTTTTATTTTCCGCAGCAAAAGAGACGCGCAACTTGCAGACTGGGCAGTGGCTTGTGGCCGAGACGGCTCCACTCGTCTCCCCGGGGCCCGGGCCCCCGGCTCGTCGCTAGTGCACACGCAGGCACGCTTGCATGCTTGCGGCTTGCGCTCCCCAGCTTGGCAGCTCGCTACTGTGCCTTTTTGCGCCTTTACGGCCACTGCATTGCGATATGCTCCCGTCATTTCGTTTCAAAAAAAAAAAGATATGCTCCTGTCATACGACTCTGCCCAACTCCTCTTACAGTATATTGGATGGAATGTTTTCTTCCTCATGAGCTCTCAATCTTCGAGCCCTAAACAAAATAGGAGAGTGTTCTCTGTTCTGTGCATCAACGGTGCCGAGCAAAACAAAAAAATTATGCAGCTGAAAAGAAAAGGAAAAAAAACGGAGAGAAGCCTGAGTGCTGCAGGCAACACTTTTGTTCGCACAAAACAAATCCCACCAGAGGCTCAGTGCATCGGCCCAATAAGTTTTTAAGGCAGAGGCCCAGCTCTATAAACTGGACTGGTAACACGGACCCAATAAAAACAGCCTGTTTCCAACTTTGAAGGCCCATCCACCCTCCTCAAGGCCCGCCAACAAACTGCTCTCTCCCGACGAATCGCTCTGTCCGGCGCTCGGGCAGTCCGGCTGACCGGCTCACCCTCCGTCGGCCGTCGTCGCATAGAAGCCATCGGCATGCCATCTCCGCGGCGGCCGCTCGCCTCGCCATGCCGCGGCCGCACCGTCCTCCTCCTCGTCCCGGTGTTGCTGCTTCTCTCCTCCGCCGCGCACAGGTCTGCCCCTCGGCCCCACTGCCTTGATCCGCTCCGCTTCCCTGTTCCACTCTCCCTCCTGACCGAACCGTGCGTTCCCCTGCAGCACGGAGGAGTCGACGAGGGTGCTTAGCGTCGGCAAGGAGCTGGTAGGCGAGACGATGCCTCTGCGACACGGCCGGAGGGTATACAGGATCGACGGGCTACGGCCGTCCGCGTGGTACGAAGTCAAGATCTCCTACCCGGCCTCCGTATGATCTGTACCCTTCCCGTGAGAGAAACGAAATTGCAGCATCTTCGTGTTCTTAACGCCTGTGTTTGTGTGCGTATGTCTGTAGATACCGTCCAGCTTTTCGATTCGGCTTGTAGACGATCCTGACGGTGCGGACCAGAGCAGCAAGAACAGGAGGCTGCTCAACACAGAGAAGATAATTTTCAAGGCTGAGGGTAGCAACCCGGTTAGTGCCGATCAGTCTTCAACCAATGAGCTGAATTTTCTGCTTGCCTGCAGAATCTCAATGTCATTCCTATTTCCTTGACGAGGTGATTTTTGACATCTGTATATGATCGATTTCAGGTTTATGTACTTGTCACTGTGGAGCCTGAGGGTGTTGTGGCGAAGCCTAATGTGCCAGAGAGAGAACAGGCACTTTTTAATATTGGTATGAATTCATTTCCGACATCTTTTATGAGATCATAAGATGGGATTGTTCAAATATGTTACAACCTTTAGCAAGTTGCATGAGCTAATTAAGACAGTATTGGACAAATCAGGCTCTGTTATTTGGTTATTCCTGCACAAATCCATAGGAAGCATCAGTGGTTTGAACCGCATCATGCATTTTCTAAGTTGGTTCATCTTACACTGTTTATCTAGGATCTGGAAGCCTTGCAAAGATTATTTGGAATCCTAATATGCTTGGATGCTTGATGACCTTAAATTTGGAAAGCTAACTTTATTCCTACTTATCTAAGAAAAGGCAAAGCTTGGTTACCTAACAGCTTCTACTTTTGTTTCTGGACTTCCCTAATTCATTGATCCGGATTCCCTTTTTTTGCATGCTCTCATTGGTCATAGTCCTACTAGTTGATGGTTGATACATTATGATTGAGTGGTTGTGTGTTCTAATTGTTTTTGCATGAATTTCTGCTGTTCTCATTTAATAAAATACTAAGCATGTTGCGTCCTCTTGTTTTCAGTTTCGCATCTTTAGTGTCATTTCTAAAATATCTAAGAACAAGTCCTTGCGCTGTGCTAGACACAACCTTGGTCGTTGGTTCTTAGAAAAATTTCAGGCTGGAATCAATCAGTGGCTTGTGCTGCATCTGTCTGATGGATTAATGATTTGCTCTTGCACGTATTAAGTTATTTCTGACAGCAAATTGTCTTCTGTCCTCTTTATGATTCCCTTACTTTAGAGATTCCTATAAAAGAGCTTTCATCATTTAACAAGTATTTGCTTTCTGAAATTACATAGATGGTTCTAGATTGCCTTCTCTTGCTTCTGTTTTTATGGGCTTTTATGTTGCAACTTCCTAAACAACTCACTCAATGAAATCATGGACATTTGAATTTTTGTGCAGTTTGCGATGAACTTATTCTTAATCATGGATATTTGAATTTTTGTGCAGTTTGCGATGAACTTATGCTTAATCATGGATATTTGAATTTTTGTGCAGTTTGCGATGAACTTGTGCTTGGGATCCCAGTTTTTGCCTGGTGGCTTGGAATCGCAGCACTACTCTGCATCGTGTTGGCGTCGCTGGCACCTCTTGTTCTCCCGCTGCACAAGCTCCTTAACTATGAAGGCTCAGATTTGAGCAAAGCTGACGCCACCAAGATGTCATGATGGGTGAAATAGGGCTGCAATACGCTAATGCTCAATTTTGCAGACTAGATACTAGGCAACTGTAGTGATCACCCCTTTCAGATGATTCACGCATCTGACAGGTCATTGTTGTACCCTGGAGTTTAGTACTGTGCACATCTACCTCAGTTTCTGTTGATATTTTTTTGCTAGTATATCCTTGTTTTTTTTATAAAGCCTGATACTGTACTTTGCAGTTGCCGCTCCGGTACGGTGAAAGCTGATGGTCGACGTTGGATTTGTTTACAGTCGACACTACGTCGGCTCCCGTTTGTCATCTATCTCGTGGAAAACGAGTTTGTGGTTGCTTTGCTTCTCTTCTAGCGCCGTGACAGCCAGGCAAGGTGCCGTCAGAGACACATGCAACCTGTAAAATTTCTCGTTCCGGACGACAGGTCAGAATGACAGATCATGTTCATTAGTCACTGAGCAACCGTCGATTCACGATTTCCAGGTGATAGAAAGCCCATCAAGAAACGTATCTGAAAGCCGTTACGCAAGATCCACATGATATGGAGTTGCCATCACTCTTATCGTAGCATTTGAGTGGACCAAGCATATTGATGACCCTTTTCAATGCGCAGGTGGCAGGCAACTTCTTCTTCCGGGATGAGCGACGACAGCCGGGCTGTTGCCAAGATCGCCGCAACAGGGGGCAGGTGCAGTGAAGGAGAAAAGAACGCGTACCGGCGGGCTTGCTTCGTCTGACACAAATGAAGGCGAGCACCGCCCCCACAAACATAAACACTAATCATCTCGACCCGTAATCCGGCACGACTCCCACGAGGCAGTAGTGCAGTTCGCACATCGCAGCAGCCAGCCAGCAGCGCGGCGTGCCTTGCGCGCCAACCGCGAACCGCCGCTACAGCGACATGCCGCCTGCGCTGCGCGGCGACGGCGCCTGCGTGGAAGCAGCTCCGGCCACAAACGCGTCACGGCGGTGGGTGCCTCGGCTGGCCACTCGGATGCCAGCGTTCCCCTGGCCCTGGTGGGCGTTCGAGCAAGGACTACGAAACCGTACGTGGCCCGGGGCGAGTGCCTTCAGGGTTCAGCCAGCGGCTATCTCCTCCTGATCCTCGCATCCTGCCCATGCTCGCGCTCTCGCTTTCGGTGCAGTTGCACATTCACTGCAGCATCCGTGGATAGCGCTGTTATCCTCCTTTCGCTAACGACTTTAGCTCGAGGGCGTCCCGTTTGATTGAGCTGTGCAACCGCTTTGATCTCAGTTTATTTACACCTGCATTGACAATAGATAGGCTGATTTGTCTTCTTTAAAAAAACGACAATGGATTGGTTTAGCTCTTGTATTTATTTACAGTACTACTCGCCGTCCCGTTAGGCTCTTGCTCCATCAGAAAAAGATATCTAAGGGCTCGTTCGGTTCCCTCAGAGGAACCATTCCACCTGGGTTGAGGTTTTACATGTAGATATAGCAAAAAAAAAAAATATGATTTATTCCAGATCGTGAACCAATTTACTCATTATAGGTACAACAAAAAGCCCGAATTGGTTCCACACCTATCGACTGGTGGATTGATTCTCGGCCTCTTGTTGTACCTATCGCGAGTAAATTGGTTCACGATCCGGAATAAATTTCGGTCTCTTGTTGTACCTATCATAAATTTCTTGCTTATAAGGTCTCAATCCGGATGGAACAGATCCTCTGTAACCGAATAATGAGCCCTAAAGATTTGGAATGCTCGACCGATTGAGCTGCATAACCGAAAATTTTAAGCATGTTCAGTTAGTTGTTATTGGCGATCGGGTGGTGTTTTTTTTAGGAAGCGATCGGGTGGTGTTTAGCCGTCTACTATCACTGGTCCGATGATGCCCACATCGATCGCTGTACGGCAACTCTGGTAATACCGACGTTGGGCGCCTATCAAGAAAGCCCGCATTCGAATGTCGATAGGGCTGCGTGTGTTGAAAACGCCATGTAACCACTTTTATTACGCCATGACACGCACCTCATCATCATTATCAGCATCAGTAGGGTTCCGAAGGCCTCCAACGCATTCAAGTTTTCACCTGTCGATCATAACATCGTGCAGATGATGTAGAGCTAGGTAAGCTCATGAAGAACGTGTCAAGATCAGCAATTGCACCGTCATTTATGAAGCGACGCTGTCTTATTAGCTAGAGCATTCTCAAAGGCAACCAAAAGCAACAGCTCGGCATGTGCTCCATCGACCAGTGCACAGCGTTCAACGAAAGTTCTTCAACCGGGATGATACCGTCTGCAGCCAATCGCCAGCAATGAGATGCATGGACGGACAGTGAGCTATAGCCTATAGCAAGCTACCATTAGGCAAGTAGGTTGTACCGTTCCTGCTCGTGCGGTGCGGTCGTGCCATATCCGTCACGAGTTGCACGCTACGCATAGACGTTCTTCCGATCCGTCCAGAAAGGCTGAAATTCAGGAGCAGTTGCGAGCTGCCAATGAATCCTAGCCGGACGGACGGATGGGCAGATGGAGACGCCATCAATGAGCAGGTATACGTTAATTATATTGGTAATCAAGTCGTAAAACTAGATCAAAATTAATGGTCGGTCGTCCATGACCAGCGACTACCCGACACGGTGCGGCCACTCGGACACAGTGTTCACCGGCAGCGTCCACAGTTTCTTCCAGCCGTGTGTGTGTGCACTGTGCAGTGTACCAGAGACATGCCCGGTGCCCCGGTGATGGCTAGAACACCGCTTACTGCTCAAGTGCTACACGTTCTGGGACACGGGAACAGTTAACGAGGGTGGATGTGCATAGGGATGGTAACTGGCCCAGCTTTTTATACTAGCAAATTTAAGGATCGGACTCTAAACGGATCGAGTCGAAACTATATACAAATTTGACCTACAAATAATTAGGGCCGAATTGGATCGTGAAAAGGGCATAAGGGCCATGGCCCGTTACCGTGCGCATGGGCTAGCTAGCCACGGTACTTCGAAGTACCACACGCCAGTAAAGCTCCTCCTCTTTAATTTGGGAACTGTTCCGTGCTCTCATCCAATCATTGCCGCCGTGCTTCCACTCCGGCCCAGCTCCGATCCAGCGCCGGTGCTCACTGTGAGCCCGTGATTTAGCTCAGATGATGGCATGCTCTGCTCTCCCAGTTGAGTAGTTGACGACTCGGGCGTTCCCACTGTTTCCTAATGGTGAGCTCGAACCGAGCTACAAGAAGCGCCTTGTCCTTACTCTCGACCACCGCAATGCGTGATTTGATGTTTCTCCCGACTCGGCAAGTTCTGTTGTAGGACGACGACTAGCTGTAACGATTTACTGTTAATCCATAGCACGTTATAATGTTCATCGAGCAAGATGGCATATCCTACAACGACGACGTGTAGTTCATGTGCCACGTACGTTGGAGCTCGAGCGGCGGTGGCCTGCACAACAGCCAATCCGCCGCGCCCACGTCGGTCGGCACCCGGGCGTGGCCGCCCGGCCCGATCCGTCCCTGGAAGTTTGGAGCTAGCGAGTAGCGAGACCACCACCCACCACGTACAGGGCACAGGCACGCACAACCCAGCAGGCTCTACACACGCACGCAACGGGATCTCCCAACCAACCCTCATCAATCTCGAGCATACAGGACCACCCATCGATCCATCAACGACAGTACATACGTTGAAGTCGTCGCCTCGCCTCGCTCCGCCACGACTCGACCGCTCTGCGGCGGAAGGGGTTTATATATTCTACTGGATCACGACCCCACACCACACTAGCGAACACCCGAGCGGAATCAACCCATCGTCACACAGCTTTTGCTTGCTGACCTCCTCGCGCCCGCGATGCCTATATATCCTGCCCCCAAACACACACCCATGCCAACGGCCACTTCCCTCTAATCTGCTCCTCTAGCTAGCAAATCTCTCACCACCGTCGTCAGGCAGGTCGACCGATCTCGATCGTGTCAGGAGCCATGGCCTTCTTCGCACGCGGCGGTAGCAGGGGTTCGTCGGCGGCGGCGGCGGCGGCGGCGCTGGCTGTGGTGATGATGGCCGGCGTGGCGAGCGGTGATTTCGCGGCGGACCGCGCGGAGTGCGCGGACAAGCTGATGGGGCTCGCGACGTGCCTGACGTTCGTGCAGGACAAGGCGACGGCGCGGGCGCCGACGCCCGACTGCTGCGCGGGGCTGAAGCAGGTGGTGTCCGCCAGCAAGAAGTGCATGTGCGTGCTCGTGAAAGACCGCGACGAGCCGGCGCTGGGGTTCAAGATCAACGTCACCCGCGCCATGGACCTGCCATCCATCTGCAACTACCCCGCCACCTTCTCCGACTGCCCAAGTACGTCCTCTCTTCTCCAGTATAGCTACTACTACTAGTAGCAGTAGCTATACGCCTCGCTATACAGAATCCCTGCGCGTCGTCGCGCCGGCGGGACAAGCCTAGCGTCCAAGCTAGCTAGCTGTGCAGGCAGACTCTCCAAGAAAGTTGGAATGACTTATATTTAGAAACGGAGGGAGTAGCTTTTAATTTGAAATCATTTTTTAGCTGTTCATGTTTTGATGCCAACCTCATCCTGCAGAGATCCTGGGGATGTCACCCGACGCCCCCGACGCGGAGATCTTCAAGGAGTACGCCAAGAAGCACGAGTCCCAGAACGGCACCGCCATCCCTGCCGCGGCAACCGGTACATTTCTTCAATTCGTTCCCGTTTTATCCTAGCAAGATAACAGAGATAACGGTTCCATGATCTTTTGGAGCCACATCGCTTCGCTGGTACAAAAATAACATGAGAATTAAGAGCACATGAGAACCAGACAGAGTGACCACCTTCTTCAGCTGCATCTTGCGGTTGCAGGGCATCGCCTTTGTCCTGGCCTTGCGTGGTCCTGAACCCTGACCGGAAAACTTCCACATCGGCTTTTCTGTTCCCCTGTACGTATTCCGTAGCGGTGTACCACGACAGGGACGTGCCGGCACGGCAAGGGCCCACGCTATCCCGACGTGCCATGCCGCGGTGTTACGCCGAGAAAGCTACAGGAAACGCCGCAACCAATCGCGTGCATTCAAGCCTGAGGTGACACGAGAGTTGAATGCGTCGATCGCCACCCGTGGTGGTCCGCCCAACCGTACCGTACGCGTGTGTACACGGTTGGGAACATACGTACGTGACCAACAAACGCTCGTACAGATGTAGTACTACAGCATGTTTGCCCCCATGAAAGAACTGCAGACGAGGGAAGAACGGAAGATAACCAAAAACAGGAGGTGTGGACTGAAAGCTATGTTCAGAATTAAGACAACTACAGTCCTAACCTTCAGTCCCCATTTGCAATCACGATTTTTTTTTCCTTAACCACTGTAGGAATTAGAGTAGTTTTTTATCTTCGTGAAATCCATGCGTGCTGTGCTAGCATGTTGTTGCCACATGATGCTTGCATGGACTCTTGCTTCACACGCTCACGAATGCCTTGGTTGTACCATGTGTTGCAGGTGCCGCGGGCGGGAAGAGCGCGAGCTCGTCGGCGACGGGCGGGGCCGGCGCCGGGAGGCAGCCATGCACGGTCTTCGTCTACCTCGCGTCGGCTCTGCTCGCCTTCGTCTCTGTCCTAGCATGATGGCCGTGATGGGCACGGCGCATTCATAGCCGGCAGGAGAGATGCTATACGGATCTCAAAGTACTCCGTAGAAGAAAGCCCTGGGTAAAGAGATGAGAAGCAAAAGACACGCGTGCTCTATTTTTTTCCTAGCTTTATGAGTTGTGAGATGTCGGGATGTGCTGACTGTGCACCAGCGACGCAGCTTTGTACTCCCCGCTGTTGGGCTGCTGCCTTCCAGCCTGGGGTTTAAATGTGCTGGGCAGAGACTGTCGAGCTGTCTGTCTGAATTTGATCCATTGGCATACTGCAAATTTGGTTTTCAACTTTTGTTTATCTTCTTGTTCCAAGATTTCAAGTCCTCTCGTGTAAGCAACATTTGTAATAGAAGTTTTAGCTGGATTGTTTATGTTATAAAGAAAACTTCATACTAGCCAATTGCCATTCGGTGCTCTACTTAACATGACCATGGATGTGTTCCAGTACTTGGGAAAGCCTTTTGCCAGATGGTTTACTGAGATGGCACGTGATAATTGTGCAAAATGAAAGAGAAGCTTTTTTGTTTTCCCCAAAATTGCATGAGGTGGCTCAACACCCCCAATACCAGTACACCACTCGTTTTCTCCATTACTTGCACAAATTGTACCATAGATTAACGAACGTTCCACGTTCAGCATCAACAAATGTACCACTACTTATTACCAGCACAAATAAGGCATGTAGTAAGTTTTTAATCCTCCAACACAAAGTAATGGACAGATGCCAAAACAAGGTAATCACAATCGCCATCTGATCTTACGATTTAGTGCAATAAAGCAATATAATAACAATTACACGAACGATTTATAGAGTAATTGCTAGATATTTAGATTAAAAAAACATGACCCTGAAGATATAGAGTACGAATGGTCACCACATGAAAATAGAAAAGTTGTCTTGAAACCTTTTTACAGCTAGGTGTCTGCATTGACTAAACCAAGGCGTGTCAACATTAGGTCCGTGCACCGAGAACAGCTGTTTCTCCTTTGAATCCATACCATATTTCAATATGGAATGTAAATTTCAGAGAAATTCGTTAATCTCCAAATTCGGTTCCTCTCTCTCTTTATCCATTTCCCCCCTGGAATAAAAGATAAAAAAATCATATGAGGAACAGCTAAGAGCTAACTGTCTGAGGCTTACCTTTCCACCTTTGGCAACCGTCCAACAGGAGTCTCCATTTCTTCCCTCTTGAAATTCTCAGCACACGCCAATCGAGACACGGAGATGGTGGAGAGCCCGAGCTGAACACGCCCCAGCCGAGCGAGAAACCCAATTCTAGAAGCTTCTGGATCTCCCAGAAGGGGGAGGGGAAGGGAGCAAGCCCTAAGTCCTGGGCCCTGTGAGTAGGGTTTCTCTCGGCCGATGGCGTCCGCCAAGTCGTCCAGGTCGCGGCCCGCCGGCCACTCCGGCGTGTTCCCGGTGAACGCGGCGGCCGGCGCGGGAGGCGGCGACGGCGGCGTGCAGCTCGCGGACAAGCTCAAGATATTCAAGACCGACAACTTCGACCCCGACGCCTACGTGCAGTCCAAGTGCCGCACCATGGACGAGAAGGTGAGGAATTTCATCCTAGCCGAAATTGGCGTCGAGTGGTGGCCGAAGGGTCGCGTCTTCTTTTGCTCGCGCGCAAGGGCGAGGGGTACGGGTTCGGTGTTTCTCTACGCGTTTTTTTAGACACAAGTGCGAATTGGGCGTGATTACGATGGAGTTGTAGAGAAATTTTTGCTGCTGTGAGTATGACTCGTTCTGGGTTTAGGTTAATATATATCCGAATCTCTAACAAAATTACTACGGCACCGTGGTGACTAAATGGCCCAGAACAAGTTTGCATGATAGAATTTTGGTATGGCACCTTTTGCTGAAGCAAGGAGGGAGCAGAGCACTCGAGCAGAGTGCGTTGAGATGCTACTTTTGCGTTATATGTAGGCACAAGCAATCTTAAATGAAACTCAAGTAGATTGTGGTGGCCCTGTCAATAAAATTAATCACCATTCGGTTAAAAATAAAATTGATCATGTATATATTCAAACAAACAGCGTCAGAGGGAGCTTGCAGAGAAATTGAGAGGAGGCCAATAAAACAGAGCAGTTTAGTGTACTAGAGCATTTTATGTAGTAAAATGAGCTATTGGATTAATCTGTTAACAACCTTGGCCATAGTGAAGCTCTTGTACTGCAAAGTGCAAACACACCTTTTCGTTTTAAAAACAAACAGAATTTTGAACCCTGCGTCATTTTTAAGGGTAGATTTATCTTACATATAGATAGTGCATTCTGAGAGGCACACAGTCGTAGTCAGTCAGAACGTTTCCAAAAAAAACTTTTGCTGTGCAGTAATTCATACTGGTTCATATCTCCTAGCATGCAGGAACAATAACTTACTTTGGCGTAGGAATAACGTACGCATGGTTCCCTACATAAGCTCTGTTATACTAAACTAGGTTAAGCTGGCAGTATATTTGAACTTCGAATCTCCTTACGCTTTGTGATTGTATAGTCAACATGGATTTTTCTGCAAGCTCACTCGAATGCTGCTTTTTTGTTTCTGCTTTGTATCTTCTAAGCATATTTGCTTCAAATACCATTGTTATATAAATTCTCAAAATTGCTGTAGAAGTAAAATGACACTGATATTATAAATTTATGACAGGAAATAAGGCACCTGTGTTCTTATTTGCAAGATCTAAAGAAGGCTTCAGCTGAAGAGATGCGCAGAAGTGTTTATGCAAATTATGCTGCATTCATCAGGTGTGTAAACAAATGCTTATTTTTAACCTTCTGAAATTTTATATTGGTGGAGGTTACCAATAAATTGCTTAGAACTGTTCTGAGAAACACTTTTATACATGATACTACAAGATTTATGCTGCCCGTTTATTACTTTACGACCTTCAGAACATGGTTCCTCCAACTTTTCCATTGATAATGTTCTCACTGATTTGCTTTACACCTCCTGAACATGGATGCTCCGACTTGTCCATTGATAATGCTTCTTACTGATTTGCGTTAGTATTTGTTAAGTACCACACTCCAGCAAGTGATTGATAACAAAAGGCCATCAACTAATTTTCGTTTTGTCTTCACAACCAGAAATTGTTTTCATTAGGAATCATGAAATTTGGGGCGTGCATTTTTTTTTGTTATATATTTTACATAACATACTATATTCGCATAATTGCTATTTTCTCCTATCCGGTTCATGAATTTGGAACGCATTCTGAAACTAGTCTCTTGGTACAGAACATCTAAGGAGATATCAGACCTTGAAGGGGAGCTGTTATCTGTTAGAAATTTGCTAAGTACACAGTCAGCTTTAATTCATGGTCTATCTGAAGGAGTTCAGATAGATTCGTTGAGTACAGGACCTGAAGGTTCTGCTGAGCAAGACATATCCACTGTTGAAGATCAGGAGCCATCAGAAATATGGAAATGGTCTACTGATTTCCCCGACATGCTTGATGTTTTGCTAGCTGAAAGAAGAGTGGATGAAGCACTGGATGCCCTGGATGAAGCGGAGCAAATTGCTGCTGATGCAAAACAGAAGGGGACTCTAACTACAGCTGACATTCTGACTTTAAAGAGGGCTATATCTGAAAATCGTCAGAAATTGGCTGATCAGCTAGCTGAAGCTGCTTGCCAGTCTTCTACTTGTGGTGTTGAGCTTCGCGCTGCAGCTTCTGCCCTCAAGAGACTTGGTGATGGACCTCGTGCTCATAGTTTGTTACTCAGTGCACACAATCAAAGGCTTCAATTAAACATGCAGACAATACAACCATCTAGCACATCATATGGTGGGGCATACACTGCTTCTCTTGCACAGCAAGTTTTTCGTGTTATAGCTCAGGCTCTCAGCGACTCTGCCGAGGTCTTTGGTGATGAACCAGCATACATGTCTGAACTGGTTACTTGGGCTACTAAGCAGGCATTGTCGTTTTCGCTGCTTGTAAAGAGGCATGCTTTAGCCTCTTGTGCAGCTGGTGGGGGCTTAAGAGCTGCTGCAGAGTGTGTGAAGATAGCACTTGGTTATTCCGAGTTGCTGGAAGCTCGTGGTCTATCACTTTCATCAGTTCTAATGAAGCAATTCAGACCCTCCGTTGAACAAGCATTGGATTCCAATTTGAGGAGAATTGAAGAGAGTACTGCTGCTTTAGCTGCAGCTGATGACTGGGTACTCACCTATCCTCCAACAGGTATACGTCCATTTGCTAGATCATCTGCTGGCAATCTGGCACTCCAGCCAAAGCTCTCAAGCAGTGCTCACCGTTTCAATTCAATGGTTCAGGTAATATTCATTCCTTGAGCAGATGAAAAGAAATGTTTCCAGCAGTTGTAATTGTGGCATCTTTGTTATTATGAAATACGGAGTATGCTATTATTAATTAGCTTCTGTACATTTTTTTTGTGCAACGCATATAATTATTTCCAGTTTATTTTGAGAGTCTAGACATACATTCGCTTATTGTATCTCAATGGAACTTTGACATGCAGGATTTCTTTGAGGATGTTGGACCACTGGTTAGCTTACAGCTAGGTGGTTCTGCGATGGATGGGCTTCTGAAAATATTTGACTCATATGTAAACCTGCTCATAAGTGCTCTACCAGGATCGGTTGATGATGAGGTTAACTTGGAAGGTTTAGGGGATAAGATTGTTAGAATGGCAGAGACGGAGGAGCAGCAATTAGCATTGTTAGCTAATGCATCTTTACTAGCTGAAGAGTTGCTACCCAGAGCAGCTATGAAGCTGTATGCTATGAACCCTGTTAGAGGTCCTGACAGACAAAGTCGTGCGGCAGAGCAACGGGAATGGAAAAGGAAGCTGCAACGCACGGTAGAAAAACTTAGAGATAGTTTCTGCAGACAGCATGCACTAGATCTTATATTCACTGACGATGGCGACACCCATCTGAGTGCAGAAATGTACATAAATATGGATAATACGGTTGAAGATCCAGAATGGGTTCCGTCTCCAATTTTCCAGGTATTCCCTTTTTTTCTGGTATGTGGTGGCATGGAAATTGATTTGTCACATGTTGCATCATGCAAATTTTCCCATGAAATCTTCTGCATCATCTCATCTGCCACTCATTGCAGGAATTATATGGAAAATTAAATAAGATGGCTAGCGTTGCAGCAGACATGTTTGCTGGTAGGGAGAGGTTTGCTACATTGCTTATGATGCGACTTACAGAGACAGTCATGCTTTGGCTCTCAGATGACCAGAGCTTTTGGGAAGAGATTGAAGAGGGACCAAGGGCTTTGGGTCCACTTGGACTTCAACAGGTTAGCTCCTTTAACTTGTATTTTTAACCCTCGAGTTAATGAGGTTGCAATGCATCCCAGGCCTGTGTGATAGTAACATGTCCGTCTGCATCTTATATAACACCGACACCGAAGGTTATTCACATTTTTTACCTTCCATTTCAGTTCTACCTGGACATGCAATTTGTCATCCTTTTTGGGCAAGGGCGTTTCTTATCTCGACATGTGCATCAAATCATACTGAACATCATTGAGAGGGCAATGGCAGCATTTTCTGCTACTGGGATGGACCCTGATAGGTATATTTTTTTTACCATTTTATCTTGTATTCACTTCGTCCTTGTGCTCAATAGAAGTCCCAGAGTGAGTGCAGGTTGCGTTGCAAAAGGTGCATACCTGCTCGCAGGGGTACTACGGTACCCTTCAACCTGAAACTAAATAATGCTTACTCGAATGTCTGCAGGGTCCTTCCAAGCGACGACTGGTTCTTCGACGCTGCCCAGGAAACTATCAGTAGGATCAGCGGGAAGCCACGAGTTGCCAATGGGGAGAGGGAGGTGAACAGCCCGACAGCATCCGTGTCTGCACAGTCTGTGTCATCGGTTAGATCTCATGGCAGCTCCTAGTTTTGGTGCAGGTTAGAGATGCAGTTATTTGTACAGATACTGTAGCGTGTGTGTTCCTTCAATTTGTATTTTCTTCTCTGTACTCCATAGCTTTGCCTGGATACGTTTGTAATGCGCTGGTATATATGAGAGTGATTGTCTACCTAGGAATGTGAAATGCTTGTAACTTTTGTTTCAAAGCTGCTGCGGTGGGTGCTGCCGACTTGCACAAGTCATTCACTTCGGTAGTTACCACGCGCTTCACCTGCCATTGTAGTAGAATGAACCCGTCATACATCTGGTGCTATTGGGTTTGAGAAACCTCCTGTGACTGACCGGGTCTCCACCAAACCACAGAACTTGCACGTCAAGCCGTGCTCCGGCCGTCATTGCTGGCGATCATTGCCAATCACCAGCCATCATGGAGCGCTTGGGTCTCCACGATCGACGGCTAGGATCAACTGACTCGTTGCCACTTAACGGGATACCAGAATCTGAAAGCACTACCCACAAAGTATATTGACGACCACCAACACACCAACCGCAACTTGACAATACAGATTATGAGTTATGACAGTGCATGGAAATATCACACACGACTTGTGTGCGCAGATGTCTCCCTCGCAAGTCATCTGGACTTCATTCAACTTTTGAACCCTTCAAATCCTTTGACATTTGTCCTCCCTGCGCACCACACTTCCGTTGTTATATGCCCGTAACAACATAGCTCCAAAACGCCAATCTCAGCACGACCCACCACATATCATCATCACCAAGAACGAGCAGAGCGCTTCAGAGCCATGTCGAAGCCATCGTCTGCATCGTTGCTCCTTCTCCTTTTCTCGGCGGCAACGCTCGTCGCCACCTGCCGCGCGGACCCAGAGCCTGTCCAAGACTTCTGCGTGGCCGCGCCGATGGGCAACGGCAGCAAGGCGTCCCTGGCGTTCCCGGGGCTCCCGTGCAAGCCTGCCTCGACGGTGGTCTCCGACGACTTCTTCTTCGCGGGGCACGCGCGCGCCGCGAGCACGAACACCCCGACGGGCGCCGGCGTGACGCCGGGCAACGTGGAGGCGTTCCCGGGCCTCAACACGCTGGGCCTGTCCCTGAACCGCGTGGACCTGGCCCCCGGCGGCGTGAACCCGCTGCACACCCACCCGCGCGCCGCGGAGCTCGTGCACGTCGAGGAAGGGGAGATGCTGGTCGGGTTCGTCAGCACGGACGGGACGTTCTACTCCAAGACGGTGCGGGCCGGGGAGAGCTTCGTGATCCCGCGCGGGATGATGCACTTCCAGTACAACGTCGGCGCCGGCGCCGCCCGGGCCATGACGGTGTTCAACAGCCAGCTGCCAGGCGTCGTGCTCGCCGCGCAGTCGCTGTTCGCCGCCGAGCCGGAGATACCCGACGCCGTCCTCGCCAAGAGCTTCCAGGTGGACGCCGAGATCATCAAGCTCCTCAAGTCCAAGTTCCGGAAAGGATAGTGGCCGTGGTGTCGCCAGTGGAGTACATACATAATTTTTTTTCGAGTACATATGTTCCATAGTATAATTTTGTTTGAGTACATACGTTCCATACGTTAGTTGTTTCGCATTTGATACTTTTCATTTGATATTTGGATGATGATTATACGATCAATAAAGTTTACAACCCGGCACTCTTTACCGGGTCTTAGAGCATCTCCAAGAGTGCTCAAAAAATATACACCCAAAAATCTAGTTTTGGGACCATGCTAAAAAGTATTGGGAGCTAAACATCCTCCTTCTCCAACAATTCTCAAAAATTAGTCCCAAAAAAGTTAGTTGCTGCCACATCATCTATTGTGGGTCCACCCTATACTGATCGGTTTGTGGGGAAAAAAGGACGATGTTTTTTCATGGAGAAAAACATGGGGGACGTGAGGACGGTTTTTCCGTGAAGAAGAATAACAACGTGAGAAAAAAAAGGAATGACGTGTGGGAGGAAAAACATCGTGGATTGGGAGTGCCGAGGAGAGGTGGAAATTTGGCACCGGATAGCATCAATATTGGGCATGCCAAAAAGATTGGAACGGAGATTGGGTGCTGTTGGAGGCCTGTTTTTCACGTTTGTTTTCAAAACTGATTATTGGGAGTAGTTATTGGGCACTCTTGGAGATGCTCTTACATTTCTTAAAAAAATTACGATCAATGAAGTTCATATACGATCGATTTGCTGACCATAAGATTAGTCATAAAACACATTGTGAAAAAAGTAAATTTATTAGACCTCACATATGAGGCTGCTCGTGGGCGCGACACTTCGATAGGCCCGTTTTAAGCCCATGGACGACGGATCAAAGGGCCTGATTGGTTGGAGGCTAAGTTTAGGCATGCCAAAACTTGAGCTTGCCAATTCTTAGGTTACCAATTGGTTTGGTGCCAAAAATTGTCCTTATCTCACACTTTTTAGGCCAAAATGTTGGCAGATTTTTTGCCTAGAATTTGGCTTGCCAAATCGTGGCATGTCAAAATTTTGGCCTCCAACGAATCAGGCGCAAAACTCCTCCAACTCTCCAAGAGTCGTCCGGACGTCATCCGGTGGGTGGTTTGCATGGCGCGTACGGGACTGAAGCGAGATGCATAAATTTTCAGATCGGTCTCCGCCGCTTTCCACTCCTCCGGTCCTCCCTAGTTCCCCTGCCGCCGCCTCCGCAGATGCGCGGCGGTCCGCTGCCGGTCGTCGGCCACCGGTCGGGGGCGCTATTCGATCCCCGCATCAAGGCATCCAGACAGGATGACCCGGCCACCACCGCGGCGGTCACCTCCACCACGAGCAGCGGCGTGGAGATCCGTCTCTCCGCCTGCCTCACCTCTCCACCGACGAGCGCCTGGTCCATGCTCCCAACGTCGTGTCGGCCCACGGCGACCTCATCCTCATCCACATGGCCGTCGCGCGCCCCGATTCCTCCTGCTCGGTCGACTGGTTCGTCTACAAGGCCGACCGGGCGAGCCCATGGCTCCGCCGCCTCCCCTGCGACGGCGTCCTGATGCGCCCCACCGGCATAATTTCCCTCGGCGGCGACGAGTTCATCGTAGCGGGACTGCAGGTGATCCGTACTCACGAAGGCTGTCTACCTAATTTCTTAACAAGCAACATATTTGAATTTTCGCATATCATCAGCACTGTACACTTGTAAAATTATTTCCTGAATCACATTGAAGTACTGAAGCAAGTATTCAGGTTACATGTTAGTAGAAGTTATAGGTGTAGAACAAAACTGGTGAATGATCTTATTTTGTAATGGTGCTGTAGCAACTCCGACAACATGGAGATATAGTCCAGAGGACACTAGGTGGGTACTATATTGTACAGGGCAGAGCAGATGACACCATGAACCTTGGAGGAATTAAGGTTGAACCTCCCCTTTTCAATGTTTCTGATCCCTTGTGTTACCATTATTGCATTTCATGAAACTAAATCAACGCTGTTTTTTTTTCTGCATATGCAAACAAGTTCAGTGGAGATAGAAAGGGTATGCAACAGAGCTGATGAGGGACCTCTGTAAACAGCTGCAGTTAGCATCAAGCCTGATGGTGGGGGACCGGAACATCTGGCTATCTTAGCAGTGCTGAAAGATAGATCAGCCCAATACGATGTGAATCTTCTCAAGAGCAAGTTCCAGAGAGCCATTCAGAAGAACTTCAATCCTCTTTTCAAGGTAGGACCTTCCCTTTTCTTTTGTCAAGGTCAAATGGTCGGATGAACATGCGTACCCTTAGATCACTGGAATCAACTATTGATCTTGACAGGTGAGCTATGTCAAAGTTGTTCCCGAGTTCCCAAGAACTGCTTCCAACTAGCCTCTGAGAAGGGTCCTGAGGGATCAACTGAAGCAGGAACTCTCAAATCACAGCAAGCTCTGACCTTTGAGTGGTGTGACTGTTCTGGGTACCTTCAGCGGAAATATGCATTTTTCACATGTCAAAATATTAGTATCAAAGTATCAAATTCACCCCTTCCATTTCAATAAAGCGGCTTGAATAAAGAGGCATAATTCATTGGGTTGTGCCGAAGGCTTCAGGAATCACGGTGGCCCATTGTTGTTTGGTACTTCGTATTATGCTCAACGCATATCACGGCGATGGTATAGTAGTATTGTTTCCTCCTTTTTGGCCACAAATTCCACCCATTATACAGACACTGTTCCTTTTGTAAAGGGAGTTATAAGATACGGAGTAGTAGAAACTAGTCCAGAGAACATTTGCAAAGAGCAATGTTCAGATCATCTCAAAGACTGAAACTCATATAATCCATATGTTGCCCCGGTGGGGCTCTGTCATTGCGTGATTCTGTTGCCAAATGAAGTGGTGGTGTGCTGCCAACTCCATCCAGTTGATTGGGATATGGCAGCAGAGCACCTCCTGCAGACGCCAGACGAAGCAGCTGCCGTGGTTGGTTGGCGCACCGGACGCGGCCAAGCATCGACGGCGGCCCAACCAAAGTGGACGGGTCTCGTTCGGGCCTGGCCGCGCCGTGAGCTCTAGCGCACGGGTACAACGCTAGTTTTTTTTTTCAAATATTCAGATGGCGATTAATAGTTGTGATCCAAAATAAAGTGACTTTTGTAAATTTTGAATCATAATTAATAATCGCGATTTAAATGAGAGGTGTCACTCCAGCCGGTGCAGGAGTAAAAGTCACACTTGATGATACTTGAGGGTGAAAAGTACACTTTTTCTTTAAATTTTAATTACACAAAAAAAAATGAACCAGCGACCAAAACATAAAATGAATTATTTCTGGCGAAAGAAAAAATAGTTGGTGCAGCACGACTTGGATTAAATTTTGTAGGTCCAGGGCGGGCCTGCCACTAGTTAGGGCCAACATAAATTGGCTTTTGTCAGCCTGGCCTAGCCCGACCTGTAAAATGCTCATCAATTGCCTTGGACTGACACCATTAGGAGGAACTGCTGTTGTCCTTATACCGTGTGAGATACTCGTCAAGCACGTCCATGTACTGATCCTGCCGTCGCTGATCGCCGAGAACTTCCTTCATCTTCTCCGCATTGCTCGTAAACACCTTCCCTTCCTCCTCCACCATAACGCGCCGCACCGCCGCCGCGACGTCGTCCCTACCGAAGGAGCCATCGCCGTCATCCCTCGCCACCTCCACGCCGACGCCGCGCTCCGCCATGGTGCGCGCGATGAGGCCCTGGTCGACAACGAACGGCAGCATCACCAGCGGGTGCCCGAACATGAGGCCCTCGATGGTGGAGCCCCACCCGCAGTGCGTCAGGAACGCGCCCACCGCGCCGTGCGCGAGCACCCGCACCTGCGGCACCCACCCGGTCCACACAAGGCCATGTCCCCGCGTCCGGCCCTCGAACCCGGCAGGCAACAGCTCGCCTACGTCGGTGCCGGGCGCGGTGATGCCGCTCGGCTTCCGGAACGCCCACAGGAACCGGACGCCGGCGAGTTCGAGGCCCAGCGCGAGCTCGTGCAGGTTGTCGGCGGTCAGCGGCGTCTCACTTCCCAGCGCGATGTAGATGACAGACTTTGATGGCTGCTTGTCCAGCCATTGAAGGACCTCAGAGTCGCCGTCATGGCGGTCATCGGATTCAGGCTGCAACAAGACGCCGGCGGGGATGGCCGGCCTTTGGAAGAGGTCGGTGAGGAGGGCGAACACGCCGGCGCCGGCGGGCTCGAGCTCGTCGCAGCTGCGGTAGATGGTGAAGCGGGTGCGCTCGTCCATCTCCCACATGCGGTCCATGTCGGACACCCCCGACGCGTTGGGCCTGAACCTGGCGGCCACCCATTCGGCCTCGTGGCGGCGGTAGGCGGTGGCGGGAGGGAACGACGACGCGCACCACGCGGGCGGCGCGGTGAAGTCCTCGGGCGCAGCGCGCGGGTGCGCGGCGTTCGCCGACCGCGAGCCGAGGAAGGCGACGAAGGCGCCCGGCACGATCTGGAACGCGGCGCACGGCACCCCGTGCTCGTCGGCGATCGCCGGGACCCAGCTGTGGCTGAAGTCGATGACGACCCAGTCGGGCCTCCTCCCGCCGGCGACGGCGCCCGCGAGGAACGCCGCGAACGGGGACGCGAGCCCGTCGAGCGCCTTCTTGATGAGGTCGTTCTTCTCCGGCGGCACGTCGCCCGTGGACTCGGCGCCCTCGGGAAGGCCCTCCACGGCCGGCAGCGGCAGCGACACGAGGCGCAGGCGGGGGGACAGGTGCGCCGGCACGGGCGGGAGCCTGGCGACGTTCCTCGGCGTGGAGAGGAACGTGACGGCGTGGCCCCTCGCCGCCAGCCGCTTGCCGAGCTCGAGGTACGGGATCAGATGCCCGAACGCCAGCCATGGGAACAGCACCACGTCGAGCCTGTCGCCGCCGCTTGCTTCTTCCATTGCCAGGAATAATGTTGCAAGAAGAGCTTTCGGTATTGGGCTCCGAATAGTAATACTCTGTCCAAGTGATGAGTACCCACCGTGCATATATGGCCGTATCACTGTTGGTGCATGCGTGACATCTCGCTTCCCACGTGGTCCGACTATTTTAAGCTTCAGATCAGAATATATAAAGCTGTTGCCATGATCTCACTACGTAATTGCCTGATTGGGACGTTACGGCAATTGCATATCTAATAGAGAATCGGAGTGATATGCAAAGCAATGAATGGTGAAGGATGCACGGGCGCAAATGAGAGACACGAATCTATAAAGTTTTTTTAGTTTAATCCATTACATTATTGAGCTCATTCACACTCATATTCGCTTATCCTACCCACTCACGTGCTAATGCATTTTCCTTCACCCAAACATAATAGGTTGAGCCGTTCAGGTTCCTACTCATTCTAACACATCCACCTCTACTCCATCTTCAGCGAGATTAAATTTGGTAGAGGGATAACCCTTTTATTTTTTAATGTGTTTACACTTTTTAATGTGGCAGAAAATAGTTATCAATTTTTTTTCGACGAACAATAGTTATCAATTTGGAAAATTGCAAAAGGGCCCAAAGTTGGCCTCTGCACTATAAATGTCTATCAGAGTCTGGACTGATGATTTTAAAATTAATTAAGTCATCATAAAAATCTTGTTGTTGATGGATGCATTTGTTTACTACTGAAAGCAAAAAAATGTAAGTACTTCTGTTAAACCGAAGACTTGAATTCATGTGAACTTTAACTGCCCGAGTAGTACGTGTTGCTCGTTGTGCCTATAGTATTTCGTACTTGGATGTCAAATATGATGTCTCACCTAACTGCACACAACTGTAACCTTTTCCATATATCCTCGGATGGAAACAAAACCTTTGTAAATGATCGTTTTAGTATAATACTCCAGGCCGTCACCAACGAGCTAGCTATTTCAACAGCTGACATCTTTTTCAGTCTACGTGAAGGTTGAGAGGAGAGCAAAAATCCTGCGGCTAGCGAGGAGTGAAGCGCTAGTCTAGAACGCACCCCGATGCAACTGCAGGGCCCGCTGTCTCGCGAATACCTATTTCTATACACTGACACGACCTCTTTTCTGCTCTTGTTTATTCGTCTGCCTCCACGTCACGCTAGCATTTTGCCATGCCGCTGGAGACGGCCAGCACGCTCCACCCTGATCCAGATTCAACATGTAACACAGCCATCCAGCTGGAAATGACTCCCTCCTCTTCCTCCCATACAAAATCAACCGAGGCCGAGGGGGTGTGTGTGTGTGTTTTTGCGGAATTGTGCGTGAAAGCTCATTAACCTTTCGGGATAGGGATTGAAGGGGGGCTCCATCCAGAGCATCCCATGACATGCCATTTTTTTTGGCACGGTTTATCATAAGGTTCATCAAAAGATAATTTTCTATCCATGATTGGTAGAAAAAAAATATATATCTTGCTTGGACGGAGGTAAGGAACCAACTCTCATGGGTAAGACGATAGTGGCAAATCCAATATAAACCTTTTTTTTTAAAAAAAGTAGTGAATGTACTTAGTTCTTATATCCATTATCCAATTGATGATGCGTGTGTAAGTTCAGCGTGGCTCCTGATGGAATACACTGTCATGGATGTTCCAACATACAGAAGCCCACTGACATCCCACGATACATGCGTCCTAGCAGTTGTCATCCTTGTAGCGTACAAGACACCTCACAACCTCGTCCATGTACTGATCCTGCCGCCGCTGATCACCTAGAACTTCCTTCATCTTCTCCGCATTGCTCGCAAACACCTTCCCTTCCTCCTCCACCATGACGCGCCGCGCCTGCCGCCGCGACGCCGTCCCTACCGAACGAGTCCGTCGCCGTCGTCCCTCGCCACCTCCACGCCGACGCCGCGCTCCGCCATGGTCCGCGCGATGAGCCCCTGGTCGACGACGAACGGCAGCATCACCAGCGGGCGCCCGAACACGAGGCTCTCGATGGTGGAGCCCCACCCGCAGTGCGTCAGGAACGCGCCCACCGCGGCGTGCGCGAGCACGCCCACCTGCGGCACCCACCCCGACCACACGACGCCACGCCCCCGCGTTCGGTGCTCGAACCCGGCTGGCAAGAGATCGCCGGCGGCGTCGGTGCCGGGCGCGGAGGACATGCCGGCCGGCTTCCGGAACGCCCATAGAAAGCGCACGCCGGCGAGCTCCAGCCCAAGCGCGAGCTCATGCAAGTTGTTCTCCGTCAGCGGCGCCTCGCTCCCGAGCGCGACGTAGATGACGGACTTAGGCGGCTGGCTGTCCAGCCATTGGAGGACCTCGGAACGGACACCAGCTGAGTGTGAGCTGTCGCTGCCCTCGGCAACGTCGGGCTGAAAGAGGACGCCGGCGGGGATGGTCGGCTTGCGGAAGAGGTCGGTGAGGAGCGCGAACACCCCGGGCTCCATCTCCTCGCAGCTACGGTAGATAGTGAAGCGAGTGCGCTCGATGATCTCCCACGTGCGGTCCATGTCGGACACTCCCGACGCGTTGGGCCGGAACGCTCCGACGGCCCATCCGGCCTCGTGCCGGCGGTATGCTACGGCGGGAGGGAGCGCCGGGCGGCACCACTCGGGCGTCGCGGCGAAGTCCTCGGGCGCCTCGCGCGGGTGCGCCTCGTGCGCCCACCGCGGGCCCAGGAACGCGATCGTGGCGGCCTGCACGATCAGGAACGCGGCGCACGGCACGCGGTGCGCCCCGGCGATCGGCGGGATCGCGTGGTGGCAGAAGTCGTGGACGACCCAGTCGGGCCTCCTCCTGCCACGGGCCACGGCGTCGGAGAGGAACGCCGCGAACGGGGCGGCGAGGCCGTCGCACGCCTTCTTGACTGAGCTCGTTCTTCTCCGGCGGCACGTCGGCCGTGGACTCGGCGCCCTCGGGGAGGCCCTCCACGGCCGGCGGCGGCAGCGCCACGAGGCGGATGCGGGGGGACAGGTGCGCCGGCACGGGCGGCAGCCTCGCGAGGTTCCTCGGCGTGGAGAGGAACGTGACGGCGTGGCCCCGCGCCGCAAGGCGCTTGGCGAGCTCCAGGTACGGGATCATGTGCCCGAACGCCAGCCACGGGAACAGCACCACGTCAAGTTTCGTGGCGGCTGCATCGCCCATCTTGGAACGGTGCTGTCAGATAGAATCAGCAGTGGAGGAGGCGGAGCAAAGCTGGGTGGTTGTCAGGTTCAGGCTGGGGCTTTTATTAGGGACGACTGAAAATATGGCGGTGGTTAATGATGCATTGGCGCATTGCTGTAGCGTGTAGTTGTTGGATGACATCTCGCGCCTCACGTGGCCTCTTATTTTATACTAGTATATCTTCAAAGTATGATGGTGACTTTGTGAATTGTGGCCCCGTAAGGCTGATTGCTGAAAAGTCGCAAGCGGTTTTTTGGATTAGACATCTGAAATCCAGATGTTCATCTACCATGCATGCTAAAGACGCAAGGTATACCAATTGGATGGCTTCGTTTCTTGAGAACGATTGAGCACCAGTTGGAATATCGGATGCATTCAAGTGAGTTTCAAACTGAAGACGAAAAGGCCTGGAGCTGTTTCAGAAGAAGTTTCACAATCGGGTCAAGATTTTCAATATGTTTCATATACGGCCCAAGAATCAAACGTGACGGCCCATTCGATTTGCACGGGACGGGGCTATGCTTTTTGGAGGGGATTTAGGTTCCACGACGAAGAGAGGGAAAAAAGAACACCGCCGCCTCCTTGAACCTCAGCGAGAGCATCGAGGGAGAGGAAGGGGAGAAGCAGGAGGAGAGATCGAGCAAGGAGAGGGAAAAGGGAAGGGGAAGGATCGTCCCAAGGACTACGTTACAGAGAAAGAGGTTTATGGCTTCCACCCTGCTGCGCTCGGCGGCCCGCCGGGGAAGCGCCTTCCGCCGTGCCGTGTCGGAAGCCGCCTCGGTTGCGCCTTCAGGCGGGGAACGGCTGGCCGTCCGCCGGACCGTCGCGCTTCCACCCAGTCCGTTTCGCAGCCGCTTGTCCTCGGGCATTCAAGGCGATGGGCCTTCTAGTTCCATGTCTCTTGAGGAGAAGGTAACCTAACGTTCACAAAGTTGGCCATGCCAATTGTGCTGCCTGATGCCCTCTTTTACCCCTCATGTATCTGTTTCATGTTAGGTATAATTTTAGGTCCATGAATTGTTTTCTATATACGTTTGCCAGTCGTCCTATCCGATCTAACTATCATCGTACCTTTGCAATTATCTAGAGGGTATAATGTCAAAGGTATTTTGCATTATTCACTCCATTACTGTTTCTTTTATATACGTGTACTATAAGTGAATGTCAGTAGGATTGTCTAAACTCAAACCATCATAAGCATTGGTAACTATAACAATTGCTGATCACTTGTTGATTTGGCAATATACATTGGTAACTATATACTATAAAAGTTCGAGTTGCACTGAGGGATAGCAAGAAGGATAGGACTCCAACAGTTGCAAATTTGGTTAAAATGAGGTGGGCTACGGCGGAATCCAAAAATACCACCTAAGTATGAGAACCAGGATTGAACCCTGGCCGGTTAGCTGTGCTCCCCACAGAGACTAACCAGCTGCACTAAGGCAGCTTCCCGATGTGGTAGTTCTGCATTGTGACTTTTTTTTTCCTTTTCTCGAATGCGCAGGAGAGCTACGAATCATTGTATTAAGTAGGGAATCGAGAAAAGTTTTACAACGACCCGGAGCCGATGGCTCACGTACATCTTTAGGCATTACAGTGCACTAAGAAAACATCCAGCTAGTAACCCAACTACTCTCTATGCAACACACTCAACCCTCGTGCTCCTCCTTGTATCCAAAGCATCGCCTCCTCCTTGATCTTCAGCAGCAGGTCCTGTATCGATGAGGAGCGGCGGTCAAACAGTCGCGCGTTGCGTTCTTTCCACAAGTTCCAGAGGATTAGCATGACCAGAGAATCTGTGCCCTTCCTCGAGCTCCTTTCTTGCAGTCCTCTCACATGAGACCACCAGTCTTGTAGTGAGCAAGGCTGGTTTAGGAATGTGCAAGGCAGTCCCAACCATGAGAATGCCCCCAACCAGACTTGCTTGGCATAGGAGCAGTTGATCAGCATATGGTCTCCTGATTCAGGTTCCTGATCACATAGCCAACAGTCGTCATGTGCATCCAAGTTGTGGCGCCTTCGTCGATCGGCTGTCCATAATTTTCCTTTCGTGGCCAACCATGTGAAAAACTTCACTCTAGGGGTGCCCATGTTTTCCAAATGCGTGTACTTCCCTGCAGCTTGATGCTTCCCTCTTGCATTTTCCTGTAGGCTGAGGAAGCCGAGTATTTTCCATCAGCTGTCCACCTCCAGCGGTAAGTGTCCTCCTGTCCATCGATCAAGACCATGTTCAATAGACGGTACCACAGTTGACAGTACTCGACTAATGCCTGCACAGACAAACCCCCTCTTATGTCTTGTATCCAGCGACGCGCATTCAAACCTTGTGCTACTGTCCTGCATTTTCTCGCTCGAACAGAGACCATGCTAATGAGGTTTGGGGCAAGTTGGGCAATCGATTGCCCGTCCACCCATCCATCAGTCCAGAAGAGAGCGCGTTGTCCATTGCCTAGCTGAATGGTTACTGACGCGTTGAAGAATGCAAGCACCTCTGGCTCCACTTTGATTTGAAGTTCAGACCACGCCCTGTCGTTGTCAGTTTTTTGGAGCGAGAGCCATCTCGTGCGTAGTGCAAAACCGGCGAGCTTTAGGTCAATGATCGCAAACAGTCGGCCATGCCACAGCATTCTTCCCTCTTACCGCTTTGTCTTGGCCCGTCCAGAGAAAGTTCCTTCGGATGCCGTCTAGCTCTTGGATGACCCAAGTTGGCAGCTTATCACACATGGTCAGGTAAATGGGCATAGCTGAAAGTGTTGACTTTACCAATGTTAGACGGCCACTCTTGTGCAACAAAGGTCCCTTCCATGCCGGCAATTTTGCCGCTGTCCGTTCGATCAGAGGCCGAAATTGTGACTTCGGTAGGGCTCTTATAGACAGCGGCGCCCCCAGATACTGGATCGGAAATTGTTGCACCGGGCATGGTAACACTGACAGGAACTCCTGTAGGTTGTCCTCCTCACAATAGATTGGCGTCACTGAACATTTTGCTAGATTGATTTGCAGGCCGGATGCTTCCCCAAAGATCTGGAGAATGCGTTGGATTGCTCTTGCCTCATTAGCAGTTGGTGCCACCAGTAGGATTGCATCATCCGCATAAAGACTGCAATTGTATTTGACTGCTGCGTGCCCTGTTGGCTGCAACACCCCTTCCTCAGTTGCCTTGTAAAAAAAGTCTGTTCAGTGTGTCCATCACGATCACAAACAACATTGGCGACAGTGGGTCTCCCTGGCGCAATCCGCGTTGGTGTTCAATTGGAAGACCTAGCTGGCCATTAATCATCACCTTCGTCAATTGGAAGACCCGGCTGGCATTGTGACTTGGCAGCTCTTACGCTTTTGGTTAACTGGATCTCGTTGATATTAGTGGCCTCACAGACCTACTGAGTGTCATTCTTCATCTTGTTCTTGGCGTTTTAGTTTAGGTTGAAGGATCTATGGTCTGGTCGACTGGTAGGCCCTTTTGGTTTCTTTTCTTATTTTCTTAATAGCAGCAAGCAGTATAGTGTTTAGTGGACATGTTTTGATCATATACCATTTACGAATTGTTTTAACTGGGTGTCAGTTACTCATGGGCAAATATGTCTGTTTCAGGTTGATAAGATGCTACGGCAAGTGAAAGAATTTGATGCACAATATGAACAGGAACTCACTGAAGTAATAAAGAAATTCAATGATGCATTGCGCACGGAAGAACTTGGCAGTTTCGAGAGGTATTTTGGTCAGTCATTGATTGTTGAATGCATATGCACAGGTTGTTCACTTTATATGTGGGCTCATATTGCATCTACACATCCTTTCAGGATCCTGTCCTTTTGTGGGATGAGGAAGTCCAAATTTAGACATAATTTCGCGGTGCTGCGACCTTGCAACCCTGTTTGGTCTATCTACCGTGGTCGGTTTCGTTCTAGCTGACCAAATCTGAGGATAAGGGAGTGGAAGAGCATGTGCATGTTTCGCACTTGCTTGGCTCGCGTATATTGTGATTTGTGAAGCCTTTTTGCTTGTTACGATGGAGTGCATGTGACTCTGAGGTTATTAAGGGAGTGGAAGAGGATGTGACTATATGTGGGAATCTTACTTGCTTGCATTGACTACGCCTTTTTGATTGAGGGCATGTGCTGGCTCGTCTATAATCTGTACTTCTATTTTTTCACTGCAATGTACATTTTCGACTGTCGTCTCAAATACATTGATAGTTATGCGAGCTAAATGCATGTCTCCATATGACTAGCCACGGTCGAGGGTGCATGAACGTTGACCCTTGTACGTAATCTACATTATTTATACTTGCTCACCTTGTCGTAATGTTTGGAAATTCTAGCCGCCATCACAAGCCCATATACTCCCTCCGTCTCAGGATAGAAGGCGCAACTCCAAAAATGCAAAGACCAAGAAGGACATTAATTACCACTCGTTCTCCGTCACAGAGCAACTTTTCCGTCCATGCAGCATGCAGCAGGGCCCGCGGCACGCATGCAGCATGCAAATACCTCCCGCGCCCGCTAATTTTTTCAGCGTGAGCCCGCTATTTTTTTTTTTGGCATGCATCTACTCCCGCGCCATTTTTCCAGCTGCTGGCGCCTAACTGATTTGGCGCGTATGAAAAATATTTTGCCAGGTTTTGGCGCCACTAATTGCTCATTTGTGCTCCTATAAATAGGCAATGCTTATGCACAGCTCACATCACACTCTCCTGAGACGGAGGGAGTAGTGATCAACATCGAGGACGAATGCTATTAGCTACTAAACCAAACTGCTTGCTGGCCGGAGGGTCACCCAACAGTAATGGGCAGATAACTTTCATGGCATCGCACATACTCATCCAACTTCGTACAAGACATGACAAAATACCAGATAGATTCGTGCAAAAGTACTATACTTGGCTCCAGTCCGTCAATTCGTGATTTTTGAGTAGGAGAAACCGAATATGGCACCAGCTACCATGGCAATACTATTCCTAAAGTACCATGAAAGTTCCTTCGTGTAGACCTCACGACGAATGTCAATGGCACTGCAATGAAAAGTGAGCGTAATTAGTAGTGTATCTGATGCAAAAACAAGACTATAAGTGTTTAGGAAATATGCATACCTCAGACCAATGTCTTTCACGACATCTTCTGGCAACGATTTTGTTGCCAGAATCCGATCGACTTGTTCAATGATCTACACAACCAAACAAGTTCTTGAAGGCATTGTAAATAAGGGAGCAATTAGTGTAGTCATCCTGCATCTTATCTAGCTTAGTGCTTAAAAAGAAGTGAGTATTTATGCACCCATTTTAGTCCTTGCGCCGCCCTTGCCCCTTCTCTTCCCCGTCTCCACGTAGGCAGCGGCGACCGCGGCGCAAGGTTTTCCTTTACAGCTAATAACGGGCTGCAGGGCTCGAAGCCCAACCGGGTACAATTAGGGGCAAATGAATGTGGGGTTGGGCTGTTTTTTTTTTTTTTTTGAAACGAGTGGGGTTGGGCTGTTGATTAGATTCGGACGCAATTTAAGCCCACAAGAAAAATGGTCTGGTGCTATTTGGGCCGAGCCATCGTCAGCAAGCATACCACAGAATATAGTCTCGACGACTCTCGACTTCCGTTTCGAAGAAGAACGCAAACCCTGAAGACCTGAACAAGCAGCAATCTGCTCATGGCGGAGGTGCTACGACGGTTGATGCGGCGGCCATCCCCTACCCCGTCCTTCTTCATCCCGGTATCTTCTCTTTGCCCTACCCTCTCTACGGCGGCCGATGGATCTATCATCTATTGTCGATTCGGTGTACCGGCTCTTGCGTGACTGCGTCGGCCCCCTAACACAGGTGTTTTGATCCGATCTTAGCTGTTGGAGAAAGTCGGGAGGATAAAGAGGCTCGGTGCTCCCACTCAGGAAATTGCTGGGAAACTTAATGGGATGGAGAACAGGGTCAAGACTTACCACAAGTTCTGGGTAGCCAACGAGAGGTAACAATTCTGTTCGATCGCGGGCTGTTATGTTATCTTACTTCCTACATGACGATCGTCGATCGGAACACCCAACGACATTGGACATGGCAAGGGCTAGTGATTTTTGTTTGCCTACTTTGAATTTCCAACCACGTCCTCTTGTTGGGTGGAACAATGGTAGAAAAATTCGAAGCCAAAGAAAGGATATATATGTACGGAGTATGTGGCAATAGCTAGGGTACATGGAGGATGATTGATGAACACTGCCTTTCAAAGTTGCTAATTGGAGGCAACCACTTTTTCAGATCTTAATTACTTGGTCTTTTAAAAAGAAATATTTTAATTACTTAGTGAAACACATACTGCATCAGCTTGTTCAAATAAAGTAGTGAAAGAAAGTGTGGAAAACTGACAACCTACAGCTTGTTGTGAGCACTCACTTCACCTTGTTTATTGTGAGCACGTGTAGTTATACCTAAGCAGGTAGTGGAACAACTAACAAGGATGGGGAAAACTGGTGCACGTTACCAGATTTTCACCCTTTTTTTTATCCCATTGCTTATTGAAATACCTAGGGAAACTGTTGTAACAGCCGTGTATAAGAGTAAAGATCATCGTTTAACTGACCTTTTTTATTTTTCCTAATGTGTATATAAATCCCATCGATTTTTAATAAATATTAAAGTTCCATTCAAATATGGGTTTTTTTTTCTGAACATGCAGGAGAACAATGTATCATTTTTTTGGCGAATGAGAATTGTGTATAATTATATTAAGAATATTAAGAAGAACAAAGGAGTGGGTTTAGAAACGCCATACAAACACACACCGGTTCAAATATGGTTGCTTCAAATGGTGGATCTTGCTGGTCTTTTTACATGTGGAAGCATTGTATAAACGCTTTTTTTTTTTTTTTTGAAGGGTCAACGGGGGGGAGAGCATCCCCACCTGATTCATTGATGATGGCCCAGATCGGCCCGAAATATTGTCGGTTACATGTGGTGGTTGTTCTTAGTAAGGTAAAGGTTTTACATTGCCAAAGAAAAGATGGAGCACCATTCGTCGCTGATTGATCTGGAGGCGGTGTTCATGCGGCAGCCCCATAGTCGGGCTTCTTCGCGGGCGTGGTGAGTATAAACGCTTTACACTTTGCAGCACTTGTAGATCGTGAACTATTGTTTCTATTGTGCCCAAGTGATTTTGGTACCTCATTTAGTAATTATGCTTTCAACTGGTTGAGCAATGTTTGACAATTCCCAGCAACATATTGCCTTGGTGTAACAGTACAGAACCAGCTAGGATTCCCATAAGATCACTTGTGTTTTCAAGGCAACAAGGAGAACTAATAAGTCTCTCGTACAAACTATAGCCAGCCCCAATTTACATTCTAATCAGTTCGATCATGACATGTAAACGACACCTAGTTATCCTTCGTGGCTGAGCCTGTCCTGTTCTGGTAGTACAGAATACCAGTAATCGCGCACATGTGCCACAGCCACTGCACATATGGATTGTGTGGCTTCTTCTCCGCAGCAAGTCTAGATAGTCAATGGTACCCATTCGTATAAGGTTACAATGATGACATCATTAGGAGCATACTTAATCAAGTAAATTAATATCTACCTGTTAATGCTTGCATACACTACATGACCTTTCTCCATCTTACGGTTTACATCCTTGATAGTCTGGTATAACAATTTGACCTGCACAATACGAAAATAGTTAGTCAAATAATTTTTATCGTCTTACTACCATCGGTTCAAAAGGTCAATTATTTATAACTGGGTTTTGTAAGTCGTGACTTCTAACATCAAGCGGCACAAAAATAACAGTGAAATAAATTTAAACCTCGGTGGATTTTGCCTGTTCATATGATGCTAGCACCCAATTTACTAGCTACTTGTTCAAGCATCCATCTAGTATATCATTGCCGGGGATATAATGATCAGGTTCAGGAAGCGATAAAACCTATAGGCAAGCGATATACTGTATACAGTGCTCGAGGATCTAACAGCTTTATACAAACAAAGTGTAAAAATATATCACACAACATAGTACGGTAACCACTACACGAGAAAGATATAGGAAACTAACATTGCAGTGAAAATTTGTCTTTCCCTGATCGTTGCTCAAGAGTGCTATACGCAGGCAGTTTTTTTCTTTCTCGAATATACGCAGGCAGTTTTCTCATTGGACAAATTATGAAACTGCGAATCCCTAGGACTCCAGGAGAAGGGGATCACGCCCTAAAATCCCACGGAAATAAAGAACGGCGCTGGAAAGATTATACTACGTACCTTCTCATCTAGAGACTTGGGAGGCTCAACCTGAGCGCCCGAGTGCTGGAGGCGGCGGATCGGGCTGCTGGGCGCGAGCGAGACGCCCCGGCGGCGGACGGCCATACCCTCCCCACC
Source organism: Urochloa ruziziensis (assembly GCA_015476505.1). Lineage (NCBI taxonomy): Eukaryota > Viridiplantae > Streptophyta > Magnoliopsida > Poales > Poaceae > Urochloa > Urochloa ruziziensis. The sequence continues at coordinate 71,354,790 of CM027118.1, forward strand.
TGAAGACGCAGCCGCCGCTTCTGAGAATACACCGCGGTGGAAGTCGCTTCTTCCCCGGCTGGCCAACGTGCGCCGCAGGGAGGAAGCCATCTCTCTCGCTACGTTGTATTCTCAGGGCGGAAGCCAGTCGTCTTCAAGCCGATCCCCTCCTCGTTGCTCGTTTAGCGACACATTATCGGGGCCCAGCAATTTGTGTTCTATTTTCGGAGGATGGTGGCTGGGCTCCTGGGCCCTTGGCTACCAGCCCCCTAGTGGAGTAGTATTGATTAGGAAAAAGTCCCTTTTACCTCCCTGGACATCAAGCCGAGTCCGCGTTTCCTCCTTAGACCGCAAAACCATTTATCTAACACCCTCAACTATCAAAACCGTCCGTTTTACCCCCCTCGACGGTTTGGTTGGTGGTTTTGGCTGACGTGGCGGTGGGCCCCACATGTCAGCGCGGGCCCCACCCCTCTCTTTTCTTCCTCTCTCCTCTCCCTCTCTCTGCCATCTCCTCGCCGCCGCCTCCCCGCGCCGCCGGCGACCTCCTCTCCGCCGCCTCCCCGCGCGCCGCCGCCGCCGACCGCCTCGCCTACCACTTCGCCCGCGCCCGCGCCCTCCGTGCCGACGCTGCTGCCGCGCCGCCGGGCCACCTGGCGCCCTCTTCCTCCTCCGCCGCCGCCGTGCGGTCGCCGCGGTCGGGCGCGTACCTGGCCTTCAACCAGATCGGCGGCGGCGCGCGCGGGTCCTCCTCTCTGCCGCCTCCGGTTCGCACATCCTCGACCTCGACGCCGCCCACGGCGTCCAGTGGCCGCCGCTCCTCTAGGCCTCCACACCGGCTCCCGCCTTCGCGCACCGGCGTCCTCCTCCGCACCGGCGTCCTCCTCCGCACCGGCGTCCTCCGCTGCCAGCTGCCCTCCTCCGGCCTCCCTTGTCCTCCACCACCGCGGAGGAGCGTCGCTGCGGGGGTCGCGGCGAGCTTCGCCCGGCGCTCGGTTGCGGGAGCTCCGCCTGGCACTGGGTCGCGGGAGCTCCGCCCGGCCGGGGTCCCGTGAGGTGGGTCGACGGCGGGCGAGATGCGGCGCCGGCGCTGAGCAGAGGAAAGGAGAGGAGGCGGCGTCGGCAGTGAGCAGAGAGAGGAAGAAGAGGAGAGAGGAAGAAGGTAGAGGGGTGGGGCCCACACTGACATGTGGGCCCCACCGCCACGTCAGCCAAAACCACCAACCAAACCGCCGAGGGGGGTAAAACGGACGGTTTTGATAGTTGAGGGTGTTAGATAAATGGTTTTGCGGTCTAGGGAGGAAACGCGGACTCGGCTTGATGTCCAGGGAGGTAAAAGGGACTTTTTCCTATTGAATTAAATGGGCCACGACAAGCAATAAAAAGGAAGAAGAAGACGGCGTTTCTTCCGGAAAGCCCATAACGACTTTCGCGCGGGCCCGTTACGAGTCCCTTTCGGCCTCGCGCGAGCAGCCTGGACGATGGGATTCACTCATTTCATTTGTCGCTTGGTCATGGCTAAATGAATGGCCCGGTTCACTCAAGTTTGTGTTTCGTCTTTGCGAAGAAGAGAGGTGTTCAAGTTTCACTGTACACATTCCTGCTCGGCCGGGGAGTACTTTTTGCGTACGTAGGTCAGTAGACCGGCACAACCGTGGGAGTTGCCTACGTGTTTTCTTCTCCCAAATGAAAACAGTGAACAATTGACGTGCACGCGATACCTTTTAGCAGCTGCTACATCGTGCGCGGTCTACGCTAAGCCTCCTTGTTAGTGTCGCGTCTCCTGAGCCCGTGTCCACTGTGCAGGTTACGGAGCGAGAGGCGACAAAAAGACGATGCTCAGACACACTGAACTAAAAAGCCTATTAATTTTGACTGATTCAGTAGTATTTTAAGCCAAAAAGAACAAAACGTGGCTTCAACTGGACCCCTCCAGCCTTCCCTAGCCCCTCCCTCCAGCATTGCACATCGCGATCACACGATTCACACGATCATATTATTCAATTCAAACCCCAATCCCTGGCGGGGGGCCTCACGTGCTGCTCCTCCACATGCCCATGCCCGTGCAACGCTTTCAGACACACCCCCACGCCAAAGCCAGCCTTACCCGCTGACCAAGCGGCCCACGAACGGGCAGCCAGCGTATGGACCCACTCGTCATAGGGCGGTAACCCCTAGGCCCTAGCTGCGCTCCCTGGCGGCGACAAGCGGAGGGAACGAGGTGTGGGAGGTCGTTTCGCCCGCTACCTACCCAACCCCGGATGACCTGATTAATTACGAAAGGGAACCGACGCTCGCTGACACAAACGGACAGCGCGGCGGACGGCGACACCCATCTCATCTCAAGTTCTCAACTCGTTCCCCCCCACCCGTCTACTAGAAATACTCCCACGCGCGCAGCGCAGCAGGCGCGTGCAGCACGAGTCCCGCATCGAATCGCATCGCATCGGCATCTCTCTGGGGATTGGGTGGCCCAGTCGTCCGATCGGGGACCCGTGAGCAGGCTGGTCGTTGGTCGGATCGGAGGAGGAGGCGGCGGAGGCGATGGGGGCGATGTCGCGGCCGGAGGAGGTGGTGGCGCTGGTGAAGCTGCGGGTGGCGGCGGGGCAGATCAAGCGCCAGATCCCGCCGGAGGAGCACTGGGCCTTCGCCTACTCCATGCTCCAGAAGGTCTCCCGCAGCTTCGCGCTCGTCATCCAGCAGCTCGGCCCCGACCTCCGCAATGCCGTCAGTACACCCCTCTCACTCCGCCCGCCTCCCCTCCTCATCCTCCCACTCGAATCCGCTCGCACCGCTCGAATAGCATAAACCTATGGCGTTCGAATCTGATGCGCGGCGGTTCACGATTCGTTTGACTTTCGCCCCCCAACATTTTTGGTGTGCTGTGCGTGGGTGCGTTCTATGTGGGTTTTGGAGGCGTTTCTAACGGCCGTTTTTTGTTGCGATCGCGCAGGTGTGCATCTTCTACCTCGTGCTCCGCGCCCTCGACACCGTTGGTTAGTAGGTCCCGTACCCTTGCGTTATTAGTATTTGAATTGAGATCAAGTGATGATGGCTTTGGAATATTTTGAGTTAGACTGTGATTATCTGACGACTTTAGTGCTTCCCATTCTAACAGTAATGTAAACTGGGTTTAATGGAACTGCAGAGGATGACACTAGCATTCCAACGGAGGTGAAGGTGCCCATCCTCCAGGAGTTCTACCGTCATATCTACAACCGAGACTGGCACTATTCGTGTACGACATCTATCCTCCGGATATGTGGCCCTCGTGCACTAAAAATTGGCCTTGCTGTTTGTTTTCTTTTCTAAAGTGATGCTGATTGGTAGAGTGTGGCTGGCCTTGCAGGTGGAACAAATAACTACAAAGTGCTGATGGATAAGTTTCACCTTGTATCCACCGCATTCCTGGAGCTTGGTGAAGGGTAACACTATTTCTTCCCTGACTTGTTACCCTTTTTAGACTTCTGCTACTTCTTATAGTTTGATAATTTGACAACTTGAGGCTTTGTATAGATTTTCTATAGTCTTAGATACAGTTATACTTAATTGTTCAATAAGCACTTTTACAAAAAAAAAAAAAGATTTGACTTTCTAAACATGGAGCTTTCACTGGGTAGTACTGAAATAGTGTTTAGCTTTGAAATCATTATCAGACTGCAAGGGTGAAACAAGTTTTGAGAGCTACACAGGCAGACAATTTATATGAGAATTGTCTTTGTCCTTTAACAAGCAAGTGTGCATTTTCCCAAATTAAATTCATTGCTCATTGATGCATTGTCCAACACTAAACATCCAATACTGATGCCACATCTAAATTCAGCAATTTGGAACTGTTTTTCTTAATGTCGCATGGTAATACTAATTAATGCATTAATATGCAGTTGAAGTTTTCTCTCCACCTTCGGATTCTTTACCTCGGTTATTACTTCATTAAATAGCCTTTTGGTAAAATAACTATATTTTCTTTTCAGTTATCAAAAGGCAATTGAAGAAATCACTCGGCGAATGGGAGCGGGAATGGCAAAATTTATATGCAAGGAGGTCAGTTAACATATATCCATCAAATATCTGAGCCTGCCGCTTAAATATTTCATTTATGTGATACAAAATCGCAATAATTATTTTAAATACAAATCTAATAACATCATTTATGTCAGAAATTATGTATTAATAGATTAATTATTGATCAAAGCCTTGTCCTAAAGAAAATGTAAGGCTAGTAACTATTTGCAGTGAAATGTTGATGTGGCATGTATTACTGTCTAGGCTGCATCATTGTAGCATCCTATAGGATCTGGATGCTTGTCATGAGTACCATTGTGAATTTCATGGCCGAAAAAAATGGAAGGATGAAACTTGTTTAGTGAGTAGATAGTATTGTGCTTACCATTTACTTGCATTCACTTAAAGGACCACAGGTTTTGCCAGCATAATGTTGTGCCATGTTTCTGTGGTTACTGTTTGACATGCGACCCCAGCTTGTGGATGTCATATCGATGGGTTGTCATGATGAAATGTGTTTCCAGGCTTTGCGGTTTTCAGCGTGTTGTCATATCTGTTGTGATGCGCACAAAATGTCTTGTGTGTCATGACGGAACTTTTTTCCCATGATAGCTTGTGGCCATCAGTGAACATGCAACACGACTATCTGGATCTGGACTATATGACTATATTATATGTTGTCACATTTTCATGGTATATAGTCATGTGCATAAGAAGTAGTTTGACATGGTTTACCTGCATTAAAAAAATAGGAAGAAACTGGTATTTTTTTGGCAAGAATTATTAGTAGCGCTTAGTACATGGAGAAACAAGGGGAATGGAAACTCCGTGTGCTGATTATACTTAGAATGGATATACTTCTATTGATTCAGTATTGTTCTGAACTAATGAGAAATATCTTTCTTTTTTTAGGTTGAAACTGTTGATGACTATGATGAATATTGTCACTATGTAGCCGGGCTAGTTGGGTATGGACTTTCCAGACTCTTTTATGCTGCTGGGACTGAAGATCTGGCTCCAGATTCACTGTCAAATTCAATGGGTTTATTTTTGCAGGTATGTTAATTGATGTTAGTGAATCAACTTGGGCATTTTTCAGTCTCTATGTGAAATGGAATTCCTGTTCTGGGTTTTTGCCTAGCTAACAAAAATTTGAAATCAAATTGCAGAAAACTAATATAATTAGGGACTATTTGGAGGACATAAATGAGATACCAAAGTCCCGCATGTTCTGGCCTCGAGAGATATGGAGTAAATATGCGGATAAACTTGAGGTATGACACATTCACTTCTTTTGTTTGCTGTCGAGCCACATGCTACATGTTCCAAATGACTAAATGATCACATATCGAGGAATTTGTCATGATATGTGTTGTATGTTTGACCTTTTGGGGGAGTTCATAACTGCTGGTATGGATGGTAACTCAAATATTATGGCGAACAATAAATTATCAGATGTAATCTACCCCAGACAAGCTTATTATGCATCTTGAACTTTTCCGTCCATAGTAATATTTGTTTTTCTGTGAAATCAGGATTTCAAGTATGAGCAAAATTCAGAAAAGGCAGTACAGTGCCTGAATGATCTGGTGACTAATGCATTGATTCATGCTGAAGACTGCCTTCAGTACATGGCAGCTTTGAAGGATAATGCCATTTTCCGTTTTTGTGCAATACCCCAGGTACATAACTGGTTAGACTTTTGTCTATTGTGGATCTGGTTTTCCAAATATATATGGGTGCTGCATTCATAGATCTAACTCCACATTGAACACTGTTATTTAGCATTTTAACTCAAACCTAATTGAACATTCCATCATTGATTCTTAGAGCTGGATTGTTTCAATGTAGGCACTAGGCATACCAGTCAGTATTAGTGAACTAATGTTTATATTATGTTGCAGCTTCTATTAAGAATCAATGTTTCCTAGCAACCTAGCATTGCCTTGCACTTCCATTGCAGTATAATAATTACCGATCATCAATGCTGTCTGACATGGTGTGGTCGCAATCTTAGGATTGAGCTATTCTTAGTGCACATCTGCACATGGTTCTTCAGAACTATTATACTCTCTGTTTCCTAGATATACCCAAATCCCGTATATCCTAGCTACTAAAATTAGTTGCTGCTCATAATAATTGTTTATTAGTAAAAAAAACTTTCTTGATATACTTGGGATATGATATTTTATTTAATTGCTGTGTTGGCTTCATTCTAAAATCTCATTTGTGGGGAACTAGATAGCATTCCTGGTTTCTTGACTGGTCAAGATTGATTCTCCTTATATTATATGCTTAGTACATCAATATATTCTTGAAACAACTTCCTGTATAGGGTATTATTAATTTGCTATTTCCTCTTCTCAGATAATGGCAATTGGAACATGTGCCCTCTGCTACAATAATGTGAATGTCTTTAGAGGAGTTGTAAAGATGAGACGTGGTAAGCTACTTTTGTAGCACGTCTTGAAACTTCCACAAGACTTACCTCTTTAGTCTTTACCTCACAGAAAATGCTTGTTTTTCCTCCAGGGTATCACCCTGTCACACATTTACACTTTGCTTAATGAAATTTATTTTGGAAGAGTTCTGTAGTGCTCTGCTTTGTACTCTAAATGCTGCATTCAGAGAGAACATTCATATTTGTTCTTGCTTTCTTGTGATTACTGTTATGTGATTGGCATCTGATCAGTGATGCAAGGCATGCTATGCTCTATGGAGTAAAGCATGTCTCCATCACAGCCTCACGCCCTTCCTTTATAGGAAGACACAAAAGTGCACTTTGAAACTTACAGGGCACATAATATCATTTATGCATCTGTTTTTTCATTTGTTGAGGAAGACGTGTGCCTTAATGAGGCAGTTTTATGCTTTACTTTGTTGTTGGCAAGTAGATCTACATTTCAATTGCCTCTTTCTCATATTCATTGATCCGACTGACATAAAATAGAAGCTTAGTTTGTTTATCTAAGATAAGTGAAATTACCCCATTTCTTAACATCATTTGATTTATTCTACTACTTATGTTTTTCTATATAATTACCTAACATATTTCCCCACATAGGGCTCACGGCACGAGTGATTGATGAGACAAGCTCAATGTCAGACGTGTATACTGCTTTCTATGAGTTTTCTTTATTGTTAGAGTCAAAGGTACGCTACTGATCTTTGCTACATCCAATACAGAGTTTAGTTGTTGTTATATGACTAGAACATCATTAGTTTTGTGGTATTCCTTTGTAACACATTAAAATTTGATAGGATGTGTGTTTATGCAAAACCCACTCCACTCCGTTCATTTTTTCGATCAGCCCAACCTTTACTTGCACCACTAGAAACTTCTTATATCCATCAATGTTATTGCATAACTGGGTTATTCTAAACAGTCATGTTCCCACTGGATCACTACAAGAACTACATAGACATTATGTTTGGAATTGATCTGTCAGGTCTGGGCAGCCTTTTACTATACTTCCTCCACTTGGAATTTGTTGATGTTTTCGGACATCCAAATTGACCTGCAATTATATCTTGCTGTCAGAAACGTCAAAATCCTTACTGGTGGGTTGTGGGTAGTATATATGGACATAGGGTTCTGGACCATTTAGACTACATGGCATGCCTTTTAGATTTCTAACCGTGAAATCCATATTCGGGTTTCTTCACTCTAAAGCTGTTTCATGCATTTGTCTGGACTCCATTTATTTGTTCTGACCATGTGTTCATGTTGCCAATCCACCTTAGTACCAATCTGTGTTGCATTTGTAGCGTGTTAGTCATGGCCTCCTTTGAAGGCTTCTCAACTACTATGTTTGTTACCATTTGAGAATTGATGTATAGGATGTTTGGTCTGTGTTCTAGATTGACGACAATGATCCGAATGCTGCACTAACACGGAAACGTGTGGATTCAATAAAGCACACTTGCAAGTTATCCGGTTTGCTAAAGAGAAGGTACCCAGAATGATTTAAGAGTTGCACTTTTCTGTGGCTATCTTTATCCTGATTGTCTGTCTTGTGTCCTGATTCTCTAGGGGGTACCATTTGGACAAGTCACCTTACAAGCCTATGCTGGTGAGTAACCCATAATCAGCAAAATGTGCTAATATTCTGCAGTATAATTTTCTCAAGTCGTTTCTGTGATTTCCTCAGATCATGATTGTTCTTCTGCTGTTGGCTGTCATATTTGGGGCACTGTATACCAAGTGAAGTTCTTCTTATCGGCCTTTTTTTCATATGGAGACTTCAGAGCAACTATGCAAATCTGGTACCATTCAATAATTTCTTTTGAAAATTTTCCCTGCTTTCTGAGGCCGACTGTCTTATTCCTGGTTCTACAGATTTGTTTTGTACTCTGTAGTCTCCAAAGGCTGAGAAAATCCAGAAGTATTGACTGTAGATGGAATGTTGAATCTGGCTACACGTTACTGCTTCCATCGTGATGTGCTAATCTCAATTCTTTGTTCCTTTCCTTTCCGCACGTAGTGAACCGTACCAGCATTTGAAGCTGTTTCAAGGGAAAAGAGACTTGTAACATGTTATCCTGTAAAATTGTTATCTAGTTAGCAGTGGACAGACTAGTTCTGTTGACATGTTTTTCCCCCCAAAAAAAAACTCATGTAAAAGGCATTGTGTTTCCCAGAATTGTGTAGTGGAAGGAACATTAGGCGTGTTGAGCAGGTTTTTAAAGCGTTGCGAGGCGACCCACTACCGTATTATCGCCTAGGCAAGCTAAGGTGGGGTAAGGTGATACTTTAGTCCTTAGGCGAGACAAGCCACCAATACTTTGGCCTAGGCGACGCTTTAAAAACATTGGTTGAGCTATTTGCCGGCAATAATAACTGGCGAAGATGTTCTGCACGCTTAAAGAGACTTGCTTTTATATTTAAAAAAGAGATAGCTTTTTAAAAATCATGGTGGCTACCTATTATCATTCATTGCAATTTCTGATCCTGATGATGCATATAACCGTACAATCTTCATAAAACCGTACCACCATTTGAAGGTATGATGACAAGCGTATGATGCTTCTTTTAGAGCACATACGCTCGGTATAATGCAGGAAAGAAATGCCCTTCCACTTATTAGTGGCAAACAAAAAACAATGAGACGCAATAGAAAATGTCAACGTTCCAAACAAAAATTCACAGCATCCAGAACTACATCAAAGAAAATGAGGGGTAAAAAACAGCCGAAATAACCTGTATAACACTCAAAAAAAAAAAACCCATCACAGGCAAACTAGAGACGGCAATAAACCAATAACCCATTAATAAGGTAAAAGCCGGGCTTTCTCGAGCACCAAACCAACCACCCTAGGGTTGACTACAAACTCCACATCTGTTTTTCAGTTAATTTCAATAAAATAGATCATTTTGGTTCGATTCTCACTAGTGACAGGGAAACAATATTTAATCCCAGGAACTAGTTGCACCTCCACCGTATCCACCGCCACCGCTGCCATAACCACCTCCGCCATACCCTCCACTACCGCCACCGTATCCTCCACCTCCGCCACCACCTCCTCCCCTGAAGTCCCGGTCACGGCGGAAGTCACGGCCACCGAATCTAGCACCACCTGACCGGCGGTTTCTACCCCCGCCACCTCCACCTCCATAGGAGGAACGTGCTGCATAACGTTCAAGCCATTGAGGAACCTCCTGGTTAGCTTCCTGCATCAGTTCACATAGTTGCCTCGCCAATGATGAGTTGCCCTCATTGAAGAAGGCAGTTGCCAGACCAGATTTCCCTGCTCGTCCTGTCCTCCCAATACGATGAACATAGTCATCTATGTCATTTGGGAGGTCAAAATTGATGACATGAGCAACATGTGGTATGTCAAGTCCACGAGCAGCCACATCAGTTGCAACAAGTATGGGAGTCGCTCCACTCTTGAAGGACCTCAAAGCATACTCTCTTTCCTGAAGACAAACAAAGTAGAATGATGTTTTAATCAATATTATAGTATGCCACCCTGTAGCATAAGAGTAGCTCACACTTAGCAGCTGGATGTAAGAGAAATAATTGAAAATATTACCCCTAGCATGGAAGCACATAGCACATTTAAACAGCCACGGCAAGTTGGATTTAGAACAGAAAGATGCTACAAAAACCAATCTGCTGAACAGTTATATTTTTGTAGCATCTTGTTCTAATACCAACTTGTTCAGCTGTACGCAAAATGTATACATGTTGACTTGCTAATTTGTTATCTCTTAAAACTGTAGCTACAATGGATAGATAGTCATAGCTTTGCTGTACCTGTTGTGTCCTGTCACCATGGATACTTGTTGCAGGAAACCCATTTTTATACAACCAGTCCTCAAGAGCATCAGCTCCCCTCTTCGTCTCCACAAAGACCAAAGTAAGAGCTTGCTGGAATCATGAGAAGAAAGAGTCAAATAGTCTACTGAAGTATGAGTCCATAAAATGACACAAACTATAGTGACATAAAGACCAAAGTAAGACATTTCTAAATATAGTGACATAAAGATCAAATTGAATCAATTATGATAGTCTACTGAAGTAAGAGTCCATAAAATGACACAAACTAAATCGTAGGTAGATACTAAACTAGTAACATGAAATACCTTCCCATGGGCACCATTGGCTTTTTGTGCATGAAGAAGGTCCATCAGGTAACTCCTTTTGTCTGCCTCAAGCACAAACTCAACCCTCTGAGCAATCAAATCTGTACTGGAACCAACTCTTCCAACAGCAAGGAAGATGTAATCAGCAAGGAAATCTGAAGCCAGACGCTGCAGACAAATTTATGATATTCTCGTTAGCTTATGCACAGCAACCAATCGGGCATGTTTTTTTCTACTTCATGCAATTCTCAAATTTGATACAAAGATATCACAACAGACATATCATATATTTCTATTTGCGTGTGCAGTATAAAAGATTGCAGCAATGAGATTTGCTGACCATATCATACAACAAAACAAAAACATGCTGACATACACATGTTTAACATACACTGTTCTGTAAAGTGGAAATAAGCATCACTACAGTTCTAGGAAAGTAGGACTAAAATATGGAGAGAAAATTTGATTAAGGTTCTACAACAGCTAAGCCATCTACTTTTGCTGCTTAAGCATGACACAACATCAGGAAATGGTGATTTTAACAGGCAATGAATGCGCAAAGCGCAAACTTCAAGGCTCCGAGTTCCGACTACCTCAGCAACTCACCCAAACTGCTTGGTAGCCTTATTGTGCAGATACAAAGGAATAAACACAGACGACTGAAGTTTACCTGGATTTCTTTTGGAAAGGTGGCACTAAACAGCATAGTCTGCCTCACACCACGAGGGGGCATATCCATCTGGTCAACAATCTTGCGTATCTGTGGCTCAAACCCCATATCGAGCATTCGATCAGCTTCATCAAGAGCCAAGTACTTTATCATTTGAAGTGATACTCTAGCTCTCTCCAGCAGATCCATCAAACGACCAGGAGTCGCCACAAGGATTTCAACACCTCTTTCCAGTTCCCTCAGCTACAGTAAAAAGGTGTTTACATGTTTAATATATGTGGAAAAATTATCATGCAAAAATAATACACTGTGGCCTGAAAATTTAGAAGATAACGCTGCTGAAATGAGTTCAGTTATTTACAGCCAATATAACTTCTGCCCCCCTAAGCTTCCTACCTATACAACATATGGAAAATGCAAGGTGAAAACATGGAAGTTTTTTTTCCCTACCAGATGCGCCCCCAGGTGCTTGTTTATTAGGAGTCTAGATGGATACATAGTCATTAAAATAATAAAAAGTCAGCACGAAATTTAAGTGGCATAAAAAATGTAAGAAGGCAGAAAGCACCAATAGACATTATTAATTTGTCATTTCAGTGTAGCAAATCAAATCAATGTCTAGAACATTCCATTGATATTCAGCTATGGATGCATGATACTAATAAGAAGAACCATAACAAGATTTCTGCCATATCAGACAAGATATTAAGATGTGCAGATAAACTCAATATGCAAACAGAACCAGCGAAGTCCAAGGCGTGCAAAAACTAAAAGCCCCATCCTATAGAAGATCGTAATGCAAAGAAAAGCGTAAACCTGCTGATGAATAGGTGCTCCACCATATGCAACAACCACCCTAACACCAGTTTGGTATGAGAACTTCTTTGCTTCTTCATGAATCTGAAGCATCAAAAAATATTGTCACAAACCACATCTGAATGAGCAATGATAGAAGAAATAAAAAAAAAACCTAAATGATGACATACTTGCATGGATAGTTCACGTGTTGGGGACAATATCAGTGCCAGTGGACAAGCTGTTCTGGAACCTCTTTGCCTCTGAGGTGGCCTTGACTTCAAGATACCACTGATGATAGGGAAACAGAATGCTGCAGTCTTTCCAGACCCGGTCTGTGCACAAGCCATGAGGTCCCTACCTGCGATGGCAATAGGAATGGCATGCCGCTGCACTGGTGTTGGCTTCACATACTTGCACCTACGTATGTTCTCATTCAGCGCGTCACCCAAATCAATCTCTGCAAAGGTGTTGACTGGTGGAGGGACATCATGGCCACTAGTCTCCACAGGAATATCCTCATAGGCGTCAAAATTGATGCCTGTGTTCTCTTGGGTCTCAAAATCGACATCTGCAGCCTCAGTATTAGCAAAAGGGTTTGGTTCGCGGTCTCTACGATCCCACCCAGGGCGAGAATTCCAACCACCACCACCACCTCGACCACCACCCCCACCCCCACCACCCTGGCGAGGACCAACTATGGCACTACCACCACCACCACCAGTAGGGCCAGACCAACGAGAACCGCCACCAACAACAGCAGCGTATCCTGAAGGCTGCACAGCAGCTGACCGTACCTCAGCTGGTGCTGGAGTTGCAGCAGGAACTGCCTGGTTCTCAGTGGGAGGACCACCTGAGCTACCACGGAGGTGGGGAGGGACGTATGCACTGAGGGTGGGGCGTCCGCTCTGATGATTAGCAGCAGGCGCAGGAGCAGTAACAGTCGCGGGCGCCGATTCCTCGGCGTTCGCAACTGAATCAGCCCATGAAGATCGCATAATTTTGCAAAAGGCCTTTAATGAAGACGCTACCAATGATAACTAAGACCTAGAAATATCAGAATCAAAGCGAATTGTTAGTAAAAGAGATAATGTAGAGTATAAAGACTTCAGCAGCAGAAAAAAAGAAGAAGCAAAGAACATCAAGCGATGATCAACTTAATTTTTCCAAAGCACAACAAAGTCACATGATTTCAACAAATGTTCTGACAGACAACCGTAATTCAGTCCAACGTACACATATCTTCAATTAAACCAATGTGCATTGACAAGTAATATTTACTGTGAAACCATGATTCTGCCTGCCCTGCGTGCATGTGCAAGTCGAAACTGAAAATCAACGGAAGTAGTAGCCCGCCACGCAGTAAACAAACATGAAACAAGCTGAAGCCAATTTGCATCCCAGACCGATATGTTTGAATTATAAACGGCTCAAATCAAACAACTGATTCTGCCGGACAAAACGAACAATCCAAGCAAATAGGAGGGATTCCTTACCGACAAAAGGAAGAATCCAATCGAAGTCCGAATGGATCGCCACTCTACGCTAGGTAAAGGACGACGACGCGGTAAGGCGGAGCGAACTAGATCTGGGAGGCGCGGAGGGCGCTAAGAGTTACGAGAAGACCCTGGAAGAGAAAACGCGACGCGGGTTGTGTGGATGCGCGATGCGAGAAACCCTGGATCAAGGGGGGCGTTACGGGAGCGTGGATTCGAGCCGCTAGAAACCCTAGGAGAAGCGGGAGCGGGCCGCGTCGGCGCGAGAGGAGGAAGAAGACGACGAACCGAAGCAGAAAAGGCAAATGCCGAAAGGCGGAGAGCGCAACTAGGGGAGGAGTTATACGAGGGGCCGGCACCGTGACGGAAAATATCTGCCCTTTTCCCGTTTTCCGACTTGGCTTGTGTTCATGTTATTTTAGTTCCGTGTCTAGTGTTTTCTTAAACACACAATGTGCAAATTTACATACTATGAAGTTTCACAATTTACATACTATGAAGTTTCACATTTACATACACGAATATACATTCCTTTCTATAAATAGGTAAACAACTTTGTACCATTATCAACACAATCAAGAAATTGGTCTTAAAAAAACACAATCAAGAGATTGAGCCGACTCACCTCAGGACTGATGAATTCGCCACATATATCTCCTTGTGCATGTGCTACCAAAAAAATAGCCTGATTAAATTCTAAAGTAAATTCAAAAAAATGTGAACACCTACCTCCTACATGTTTTTTTTTCTTTTTACTTACTTTGCATCGTGTTTTCTTCTCATTTTGAGCATCTACATCCTACACGACCTCTTTTTCCACTTGCCTCTTAAAACACTTCAAGTATTTGGCTAAAATTATGGCATTAGTAAAATCAATTTTTTTTCGAATCACACAGTACAACGAAGACACTCACAATGCATACATACGCATCCATGTGAATGCACGTACGTAAACCCTACCTCTATAAGCATATTTAAAGACTGAGTCGGCACATCTTCGAGATTGACGAAGTCACCACAAGCGTCTCGCTGTCATCAGGAACGTCGCTTATCATTTAAAGTGCAACGCTATTAAATCTTGAAAAATTCACTTCTACAAGGAGTCAAACCCAAAACCTGAGGTGTTATTGAGGCTTTTGTAATACTAGACTATAGGTTGTTTCGCAATATATAAAATCAATTTGTATGTATCGGAAGGCCCATCGTAGTGCTATGATGATTTTGACACTGGTTTTTATTCACCTGACATTTGCTTCGAGTATACCTATTAAGCACCACAGTCTTCATGATGTCCGAGACTATATTTTCTACTTATGTTTAGGTTGGTGACATAGATAGCATTGAGGACATATTTAGCTATAGTTTCTTTAGAGATGAACAAGTCATCTAGTGAACTAGGTGATACCCTGCATGTTGCTGTGAGGAACTTTTAACAAAATTTCAAGTTAAAATTTGAAAGTGGAAATACTATAAAGTGATTGTCGGTACTATTCTTTTACAAATAACATTATACATGAAAACATGTTCATTTTGTTGAGAGAGAACGACAATTAAATTGATCCTCTGTGTAATTCTACCGTGAATATTTTATAGCGTGGTGCTCACAAAGACTAATAAGTTGCATGCGCAGGATGCTATTAGTCCCAAAATTAATGGAAAACATAAATATATGATCCTAGTGGATGGCAACGTGATGTCTCATGTAGTGGGTTCATATATGACATGAATAACCTGCATGTTGAGAGAAATAAAGTTAGAGGCTATTGCGTTCTCGCCCCTGTGTTTGAACCTTAATTGTGATTTTACCCTCACTTTTTCTCACTTTGCATTTTTTTCCTTACTGTTTACAAACGAAGGCTCCGTTTACCCCTATTTCTAACACAGTTACTTGCATCGGGAATAAAGCAACTAGAAAAGGAACAAATCCTATGTAAAAAGACAAAGTTGCCCCTTATCTCTTCTATCCAAGAGATACCAATCGGTCTCTCTCGTCGTTTCTCTCTCTCGTTCGCGTTTCTCGGCGCGGTCGCGCAGCTCGGTCGACGGCGGTGGGAGGCCAGCGGGCGGCTCGAGCAAGGACGTGGGTGCGCGGTGCGGGCCGACGGCGCAGGGCCAGGTCGGCGCGCGCGGTTTGACATGCGGGCGACCAGCATGGAGCTCATCGGGGGCGGACTAACTTGAATTTGATGGATACGTGTTCGCTCCTAGCATCCAGGACTAATTTGAGAATGGATTGAGATGGGGGGACATCAATTTGCGAAGTGCAG
This sequence comes from Urochloa ruziziensis, assembly GCA_015476505.1. NCBI lineage: Eukaryota > Viridiplantae > Streptophyta > Magnoliopsida > Poales > Poaceae > Urochloa > Urochloa ruziziensis. The sequence goes on from CM027118.1 coordinate 71,370,591, forward strand.
GACTCATCCGAGTGAAGTGCGAGTGTCGTTCAAGGAGGGGAGGGGGAGGTTAGGGATGACTTGTGGGACCCGTTTGTCATTGTGTGGTGTTGAAATATGATGTCAAACAGGGGTATAATCACAAAGATCTCGACAAAAGTAAGGGTATATTCGTAAGGGTAAATTCGTCCTTTTTAACACTGTTATGGGCTGTTCACGGAGTAGGGGTAAACCGATGCTTCGTTTGCAAAAATGCAAAGTGAGAAAAAGTGAGGGTAAAATCACAATTGGAGTTCGAAACAGGGGCAAGAACGCAATAGCCCCATAAAGTTAATGTTCTTAGTGAGGTGCATTTCTATATAAGTTATATAGATTAGTGTGACAACAAAATTATTGAAGAGATCTCAAAGCAACAAGGCGTCATGGAGCTCTACACGGACAATAGGTCATGATCACTTATGTTTTGTTAACTATAACCCAACTATTGTCTATAAATGCTTCGTTTTCTTACCTCTTGACTAGATGATTGTTCTGATTTAGCAAATTACCCTCTTCATTTTGTTTCAGGTACCATGAGACGTCTAAGATTTGTACCACTTGTTCTCTTTGATATGAATTAGATATGAGACACCGTTTGGTGTCTTTAAAAAAAGATTTGTGGACGTGGCAGGCTATACTCCGTAAATCCATTCAACAGCTTCAGCACCCGTTTCTCGAAAAAAAAAACACACACACACACTTTCAGCACCGCAGCAACCAGCGAGCGCTCCGGCCGGCCGGCCGTCCGTTGGCTGGCTCCCGTCCTCAGAGATAGCCTCCAAACTCGCAATTATATAACCACCGTCCCTTGCAACTTTCCAGACCTTTTGCCCCCCTCCCTCCTCCCCACCTCTCGTTCTCTCCTCCCTCCTCTTCCCAGCTCCCCCTCCCTTCTCACGCGCGCGCGCGCCCGCCCAGATCTAGGGTTCCTCCCGGGAAACGAAGATGAGCAGCCCCCATGGCGGCCTCGACGAACAGATCGAGCGGCTCATGCAGTGCAAGCCGCTCCCCGAGCCCGAGGTAACGTCCTCTCCGCCCGTCTCTTCTCGGTCTTGATGCGTGTTTTCGCCAGATCTAGCGGAATTGCGGGGCGAGGGAACGGGCCCCGGGTGAGATCGGAGCTTGGGGCACGTTCCGGTGCTGGTTTGTGCGGAAATGGTTGGCTGGGACGTTTGGTTTGCTCGGGCGGGTGCCGGGCGGTTACGAGCTGGGGATGTGGTTGTCAGCTGAGCAGGGCGCCACTTTTTGACGCTGATGAAACGCAAAAAGGGGGATTTTTTTACCCCCCCCCCCCCCCCTCTGGTCTTTCCAACTCTGCATTAATTTGTCCGCTTGAACTGAAACAATTATGGCTGCTCATTTTCCCAAGATCTCTGCTTACAACATAACTTTACTGCCCCGATTTATGCTGCATGGGGAGTGTTAGGGGGAACTGCTCCAAGCCGTAAAGATTGTACCTTCTGATTGTCGGATGCATTTGCAAGGGCTTGTGTGTGCATAATTAGTAGCTACTATTGACTTGTTCTGCTGGGAAGAGTGGGTCTGATCCAGTGCAATTTACTGTGCAGGTCAGAGCGCTGTGTGAAAAGGCGAAGGAGATTCTGATGGAGGAAAGCAATGTTCAGGTACACCGTTTTACATCTTTATGTGCTAAGATGGTTGTGTTAGCGTAAGATATCACCAATTTTTTTAGGATCAATCGAGACATCATGTGTGGGATCACTTCACCTTTTCTAAATAGCTAGTATATTGTTTGACCCAACAGCGAGAAAAACTGGTTAAATTCCCAATTCACACTCTATGTAACCTGGCACTATCTGAACTTGTATTTGCTACTCAAATCTGTAAATTTATTCCAACACATCTTTGCAAATCAACTGGCTGAATAACTGTCACTGTCAGATTGGAATAAAGATTTCTTAATTCACCTGTTTTATGATTTTTATAAGAAATGGAGCATGGGACTGTACCAGGCTCTTGATAGCTCGTATTATGGCACTGAAATATTGGATTAGTGAAGACAGCCTCAGTTCGGAAGGATAAGAAATGTTGGACATAACGGTAGAGTTCAATAAAAGAGTCCTGAACTAGTTGCAACCTGTACCGTATCAGTTTGTGGCAACTCATGCTTATGTTTCCTTGTAATGTAGCATGTCTGTCAACTGGTATGGATTTATATTTTTTTAATTGGCATGCCGATGGAAAATGCGCCTTCAGAATTCTAGAGCTTTGACCTCCATTTAAATAGCAGAAGACTATTTTGGATGATCCTTTTAGACACCAGATTCAGAGATGCATTTCTATTTTGGTTGTGTTATTTGACTTTTGGTGTTTGGTTTTGTCATCATGCTTGCAGCCTGTAAAGAGCCCTGTTACAATTTGTGGTGATATTCATGGACAATTTCATGATCTTGCTGAACTCTTCCGAATTGGTGGAAAGGTATCCTTTGTTTTCCATATTCTTCTGTTACCTCTTGATCTATGAAGAAACAGGTCCAAATTTTTAATATCTTGATTGACTTGACCCTTGCTTTTGTTTACCAGTGTCCAGATACAAACTACCTGTTTATGGGAGATTATGTTGACCGTGGCTACTATTCTGTTGAAACTGTCACGGTAAGAGTATATTCATTTCTCAAGTTCATGTCCAGTATAGATGTGTAGTGTGCACTCTGATCATGCCTTTCGGTGTACATGCTTAATTCGCTAATTTGTGCCATTTCACTAGCGCGTAGTACTAATGTTATCTCATGTAATAAACAGCTTTTGGTGGCTTTAAAAGTCCGCTATCCTCAGAGGATCACCATTCTCAGAGGAAACCATGAAAGTCGACAGGTATACATTGTTTGGGGATGTAATTATTATTCTGAGCTTTTCTTCCTGCATCTTTCATTTTCTGTTATCAGCTCGTATAAACTAAAGTATTTAGTTAATTTATTTCTGATTTGCAGATCACTCAAGTTTATGGATTCTATGATGAGTGCTTAAGGAAGTGAGTATCTTTGCTTAGGTTACTGTATTTTTGGATATTACTCTCTGGAAAGTATTTTCTTAATGTCACTATGCAGGATTTTGGAAGTAAAATAAAAAGGCCTTAATAGCCAAGTCTACTGGAAAATCATTGCCTTTTTTCCTTGAAAACTAGTGCATTCATGAAAATTTAAGCTTAAATTTAGTACTACATACCTAAGGATCATTTCTATTCTGGGCCCAGCTAATATAAAAGGTCATCTGAATCTTACATTGCACGCATGCAACTTCTCTTAACAAGTCGAGAAGTAGTAGATTTGTTGGAATTGTTATTTATAGTATAAGGATCCAAAGTATTGATGAATCAAGCAAGTGAAAGTTCTAAAACAAATTTCTAGTTTTTCAGTTTCAGTTACTGCAAAGCCTTTCTGTGATTTGTATTGTCCATGTTTATTTTTTGCAATAGTTTCATGAAACTTATTGTTCTACTTGTCCTTTGTCCAAACGGAATAGGCCATACCACCCCCTTTTCAGTGAGATATTGAGATTGTAAGATACATCCTGTGCTCATTGCAGGTATGGAAATGCAAACGTCTGGAAAACCTTTACGGACCTATTTGACTACTTTCCCTTGACAGCATTGGTGAGTATTGCAATGTCTGTTTATTTAGGATGATCTGCACGTGTACCTAGTGAACGTGGCACTCAATTTGTTTGTCCTTTTTATAGGTTGAGTCAGAAATATTTTGCTTGCATGGTGGATTATCACCATCTATTGAGACGCTTGATAACATCCGCAACTTCGATCGTGTCCAAGAAGTTCCTCATGAAGGTCCAATGTGTGATCTTCTGTGGTCTGATCCAGATGATCGGTGTGGTTGGGGTATTTCTCCACGTGGTGCTGGATATACCTTCGGACAGGTACATAGATTATTTGGTCAATCACAATTATAGGGTGCTGACCATATATCACCTTATCTATTGACACTGCTAAATTCTGCTGTTCCAGGATATATCAGAGCAGTTCAACCATACCAATAACTTAAGGCTTATTGCTAGAGCTCACCAATTGGTCATGGAGGGATTCAATTGGGCTCATGTAAGTATCTTTTTTTCTGAAACATGCACTCCTTTTGTTGTCCCATTCATATTTATCGATACCTTTGTCACATGAACAGGAGCAAAAAGTTGTGACCATATTTAGTGCACCTAATTATTGCTATCGCTGTGGGAACATGGCGTCAATTTTAGAAGTGGATGATTGCAGGGAGCACACTTTCATCCAGGTACATTTTCTTTGCAACAGACGCCCTCATTTTCTGAACAGGCCTTGTGATAATTTATGGCTTAGTGATTTGTTAATCCAAACAAATGTGCAATTGCCTAAAAGAAACGATAATGTCACCCTCGCACCTCAAGGGGGACAAAATGATTGAACTGATTGGCATTGAGAAGATAGCTCAGAGGATCACTATTGAATGTAAACCCTAACCAAAGTGCTGGACTGTTTTTTTTTTCACTCATAAAGTTGATATATTTTCATAGGTGCTGGACTGGTTTTTTCACTCATAAAATTGATATATTTTCATTTCTTGTTAATCTTCATTTATTGAGATTTGTCCTTTCTGTCATGATCATTGATAGCTCTTGCTAGACTGTGCATGTTGGTTTCTTTTTTGTTTCTTTGTTATCTGGCTTCATGCGTACTTTTGCGGTGTCTTATGAGTTCTGATCTGTGATTCTGCAGTTTGAGCCAGCCCCAAGAAGGGGTGAGCCGGATGTAACTCGTAGGACACCTGACTATTTCCTGTGATTGAAAAGTGATGTGGATCTGCAGCAAAGGTTTGATAGATAGGCGAAGTTTCCTGGTTGCAGATATTTTTTTGCTCGAATCCTCCCCTGTGTGTTATTCTTATTATTTTTGCCCATGGCTCTTTGGCTGTCGAGGGCTGATCTCTGCCACATCATGATTCAAGTGTATACCTACTACAGCTGGAAGGACCTGATTGTGTTCTCACTTATCTCTAACTGGATGATGCTTTTGGCTTGGTGGGGGTGCTGCAGTGGTCGGTTCAAGCATCAAGCAGCAATCTGTATTATGCGAGGAAACTGTTCTCGTTGTATTCATTTTGTTCCCCTTTCTTCCTCATTTGTTTTCCCTTTCTTTTTCTTTTTTTCTCCTTTTCTTTTTTGTGATTCCTGTAGAGGTGAACAATTGTATGGTTCTGTGTTGGGCCATTAGTTCTTTTTTCTGACTACCTTGATTTGCCGTATAGAATTACTTTTTAAGCACTAGTAGTCTAAGTTGTAGCATTCTTTGCAACCAGCATTTGAATTGAGCCCTGGTTTCACTTTGATTTTGCTTTGGACAAAGATGAGGTGAGTTACACCGCGTTAAGATCTCAGTGGAACGAATGATATGTAGATACGTACGTGCGACCTGTAACATTTTATTTCGGCGTTTTCTTTCGAAATTCTATCATGTGTCCGAGGCCTGAGTTAGTTTCACCTGAAGATGCAGTAATCTGTCATGCCTTTTGGACGGTTGTGCTCCCTCGATAGAAGCCAACCAAACATGAAAGACGTAACACGGTATATATGTTCACCACCAATTAACAGTAACTTCACTGGGCACTTGGGCCGTTCCCTGCCTGATGTACTGTTTTTTATTATTGTTCCGTTAGGATGATGTCGGGATCAGCTGCATAACTGTTTATGCTGCCCGCTGTAATCTCCTACTACCTGACCATCTGTGGCTGGCTTGTTTCGACAATTTTTTTTTTCTTTGTTGGAGCTTCTGGAATGCTTTTGGTTCGTGCCTCCCAGCCCACAGAACGTGCCATGTCGTATGGGGCAGCACCTGCACATGACAAGTGACGGAGTCCTGGCCTGGATTCGTTGGAAACCCGCTGGCCAACGGCGATTGGTTTACTCGTCCATTGCCCCGTGTCGCTTTCGCCGCTAGCCAAGTCTGGCTGCACAGCTCGCTGCTGGTCGCATCGCATGAACGGGCCCCAGGTTACCAAACCATAGCAGACAGAATTCAGGCTTCAGCGTCAATGTTGATGGTCATACATATGTCATCCCATCATCACCCTTAACACTTGAGAGAAATTCAAGATTTCCTAAATGTTCCGCTACCGTTCTTTCATATTCAATTCCATTATGTCAAGTTGACACACGGTGATATGCATACAAGTAGCATGCAAGGCAAGGCAAGGCATTTCTTTGCGGTTAAGAATCAGAATTCAGTGCAGGTTAGGCGTGGCACTATAGTGTCCACTTCTGTTATGGAACACTAGTGATAGTAACACATCAAAATACTTCCTGGTTAATACTTACTCGACACCTACAGAAACATCACCCCGTGGTGAAAACACCTAAGCAAGCATACAATACAAAAAAACCAAGGAAGAGATCATTGGATTTACAGCCTCATAAGATGATCCATGTCTTACGAGTAGGAACACACCGCATTGGGAGCTCCCGAAAGAGAAAATGGAACTGCACCCTGAATAATTGAGTAGCCGGCTACAAATTTAAATGGGTGAATATGGCTGGCACCAGGTCGACCACAGACCACGCGAGGCTGGCGTACTGCACGAACCTGATGCCTGTGTCCACGTCGTACGCCTTCTGGGGGACGAGGGAGAACACCCTATGGAGGTAGCCGGCACCCTGCTTTGCGCTGGGCTTGCTCTTGCTGCTGTTGTCGACTTTCAGGGCAGGAACATAGCAAGACGATACAATGGGTATGCCCAGAGTGCTACACATGACGGGTAGCAGCCACTTGGACAGCGCCTTGCTGCAGAACTTCACGACCAGGATGGTTGGGATCCCGACGAGGACGCGCCCAGAGAATGTGAGCAGGGGAAGTTGCGGGCTAAAGATGAGGGGGGCATCGGGTGTGTGGAAATGGAAGTAGGTTTGTTGGATGCCATAGACCTGAGCAGGTTTGTCAAAAGGAAATGTCAGAGATGCTTCATGCGGACAGTATAATTCAGAATGGTGAAAAGGTTGTATCGAAACATTGGAAACAAAACATAGGCAAAACACGTAACGTTTTCCTTTTGAATGGTCAACATGGTACCAGAGAGATTGAGTGACCAGCAAATCATCATTAGAGAACTAATTTTGTACCATACCGCATAATCTATTTGGGACAGTACATATACTTAGTCAATGACCAACTTTATGCATTCCATGAATAAGATGGATTAGAAACTTAGATATTATAACCGGATGGTGAGTTAGTACAGGAGAATGTTTGTATGATTGTGCCATATCTTCAGTTTGACCAGAAACAAGTATGACATGAGCAAGTTTAGATTAAGCAATTGTTAGTCAGAAACAGAGTTCTTACAATTCCAAAAGCGACCCCGTTGAATGCTGTATGGTATTCAAAGCTAGGAGTTGGGAATTCTGGCTTCGGGTATGCAAAGCACATCAATAAAGAAAGGCCTGCCCAGAAGGATGCAACTGCGAAAGGAGGGAATTGTGAGAATACTTTTCAACTTTCAGTGGCACACCTCATGTGCCTCCAAAATTTGCAGTCTGAGGTATATGGACGTACCATTTTGTCCAGACACAACGAAGGCATCAACATGGTCATGGACAACCAACCAGAATGCTAGGATGACAATGCCAAAACCAATTCCAGCAATAACATCAGTCAAGCTGTGCATGCCCAAATATATCCTTGCTGTCAATTTCAGGTAAATCAAATCGTCAGTATCTTTTGGTAAGTCAGGAAAACAGTTACCTTGTGAATTCGAACTCACCAATTCCCAATTAGCATAACAAGCAAGAAAACTAGAGATAAACCCGCAGCAGTCATAACACTACCATGTTCTCCATATGTGAGGACGTAATGTAATAGATATCTGCATAGATAAGAAGCAGCATTAATAGAAGATTCTTTTCAAGCTTCCCTATCCAAATAAGGGTAGGAGTATACCCCATCAAACAAACAGTATTGAGAGCATGCGATGATGGCAGCCCATATTCCATGGCATTTTCTTTCTCATCTTCAGTAGCTGTAACTCTTCTAACAGGAGGAGAGCATGGTCGAGGAGCTGATATCATATCCTGCATCGAGAAACATCAAGGGGGTGAACAACTAAACCAATGCTTATCCCTTCAATCATACAAGGAACAGATGACAAACCTTGACAGAGTTCCCGAGGTAATCACAGAAAGCCATGAGGAGGGTCATCTGCCTAGCTAGCTTGCTGTGTCCACTCTGCAACATGTAAGGAAAAAAAAATCAGACCACAGGGCATTGCTGCTGGAAATGGAGAAAGAGAGGCAATCAGTGGCCACAAGACATACCCAGAAGAGGAGAGGGAGGAATCCCGTGTAGAAGGGAACAGAGACAACGCATGACAGCACAGAGAAGAAATTGTCCAGCAGCTTGTGTTGCAACCTCTGCAACAATTTCAACAGCCAACATAATTCAATTTCAGAACCTTACAAATGGACAGGTGAAAAATAGAAGATAAGCAAATACACACAAGACGAGATACCAATGATTTTGTAAGGTACATTTTATCTCTGTTTACTGCCCATCCATACTAGTTAGGTTTAGGGATTTAAAATTGAAGCCAAGTTCATCTCAAATTTCTCGAGTCAATTCAATCACATCCTTCCCCCCACAAGGCCTTCATATACCTTTTTTTTTGCGGGTGAGGCCTTCATATACCTACGAAGTAGACTAATCCTGAAAACGTCATGAGCACGAAGCCCAAGCGCAAAACATCAAATCGCACGCTACGATTCGAAAAGGGAAAGGAAAGCGCTGCAAATGTAGTTAATTCGTTCCGTCGTTCGTCGGGCAAATTAGCAGGAATCGGACATGGGAGGACAGAGATGGCGCGCGAGCGGACGGACCTGGAACATGAGGATGGCCGGCGTCTCGGCGTGCACGCGGCGCGTGACCCACGGCTGGACCAGCGCGCGAGCCCGACGCGTGAGGTCGTAGAACGAGGCAGCCCACACCCACCCGGCCACCGCCGACAGCGCCGCCGCCTGCCACCTGGTCAGCGCCGCGCCGCCCGAACCCACGACCGCGGCCTCCATATCCAATCTCCCCCGCGAACGCCGCCGGCTCCGTTGCTCTCTCGCTCTCGGGCACAGGATCTCCGCACCACCGCAGGGAGGGGCTCGCTGGGACCGAGCGCGGGTGGGCGGGCGGATTCTTGTAGCGGGAGGCGGGGAGGCTGGCGCAGGCCGAGGCGGACGGGGTCGTATGGATCGGGAAGCAGGATGGGCGGCGACGGAGGGGGGGGGGGGGGGGGGGGGGGGGGGGGGGGGGGGGGGGGGGGGGGGGAGGAGGAGGAGGTGGTGGCGGCGTTGGCTCGTTTCGTCGTTGCCGGCCGCCCCCCGCTCTGGACCGGCACGCGGGGTCTCGGGCGCTTCTAGTTTTCTTCCTCTCTCTTCTTTTCTTTGGTTTGGTTTTGTGGGTGTCATGCTATTTGACTTTGACCTCGGAAGGTTCTAATTCTTCCATCCAATTGGTGTTTCGCACAATTCAATTTTTTTTCTTGTTTCATCCAGCAGCGAAGGTTTTTTTAATTTGCAATAAGTAAATTGCTCACTGTAAAGTTGTTGCTTCATAAAATTTTGTAGGGGGTGGATGGAGCATATCATATGAGTTATTACAACAAAGTGACACACCTGATGAATATAAGATAATGTCATGAGTCATGACCATAGTGTGCTAGATTACTAGTGGCTTCTTTTACTGAATTCACCCCCTAGACCTTGAATCCACCTTGTGATACCATGGAATTGTAAATGACCTTGTAACTTAAGTTATGCTGTTCGCACTCTGCAAATGAACTAGAGAACATAGCATGCGCCAACTATCTTCGAGCAAAGCTACTTCCTTTTATTTTTTTATAACAAAAATAGTATGTCATTTGAGCAAGTTTAGTGATGTGGGTCCTAAAACATTTGAGCAAAGACGGTGTAGCCTTTTGGAGCAAGTTTAGTGACGTTTGGTCAGCAATTAACTCAAGATTACTAGTGGCTTCTTTTACTGATTTCACCCCCTAAAATATGCCCGTGAACAGACGCTAAATATGGCAGCACAAAAAGGCTACACTGTCTTTGCTTCGAAATGGAAATTAAACGGTCATAGCGCTGCCACTGCCAAGTGCCAACCAAGAAACTTCCACACCTGTAGCTGCTGCTGCTAGTCTGCTACCTACCATGCGTCCATGCCCATCTTTCCCGTTTCACCCCTCTAAAAAAGAAGATGGGTGCAGGGATGACATGAAACTTGTGCGTGACTTAGTCTTGGAACATTCTACTCTTTGTTTAATACTAATATTAACCACAGGGTCCAGTGTGGAAGCATGATGCAATATTATAACAACCATATTAGCTGGCGGTTGGAATGTAACCAGATAGGATTCTGTAAGTTGGGACAGGCCCGCTGTAGTATTCAGGTAAAGCGGATTTCTCATATATTCATCACAACTCTGTATTTGCACAACACAAGTAGACAATCCACACTTAAAATGGGTGATAAAAAGATGTGTGCCGTTACAATTTCACGGTTTTAAAATCTACCACTACAACTCATGGAGAAAGATAATAAGTCCGCTTGCGGTTTGGTACTTCACAAATACGGTTGCATCAAAAAATAATCCTACACACAGAAAACATCACATGTACCGGTGCACGGCAGCAAAGAAAGGGGCAAAAACAATGCGCGTCTTGAATCTTGAGTTCTTGACTTCTTCAGCATTGACGTGCACTAGAAATTTTCTTTTGGCTCGTTATGTTCTTCTGTCAACTGAGCTTTGCACTAGTCAATTTAGCCGTCTTGCAGTAGACATTGTTCCAGGCCTGGTGTGCTGTGTGCATAAAGTCAGGATATGGATGCTGTTCTGCAGTACAAGCACGTCCTGTTCCGACAGAGTACATCCTTGTTTTCCAAACTCAGCCGCTAACTTGCCTGCGTAACTTGCATGCTAAGCCTGCTAGGATCACAAGAATAATAATTGGGCATGCAGAGAATTAGTAATGACACAGACTTTCACCACCTTGTCTCATATAAAAAAAATGCAAGAAAAAATTGCAGGGAACATTTATGTGGGTACTATTGGATGTTAAGATCACGGTATCAAGATTACCTTGAAAAACAAGAAGTTCAGGGTCTAGTATCAAGTGGATGGTAGGTAGCACAACACATCATGCATGCCCATTTTATTTACCAACACAATCATTTAAACACAGTAAAACCTCGGCATAGAAATTGGATTCTTCCAGATGATATTTGAAAAGGTCAATTTGTTGAGTAGATGTGCCGTCAGTGCCCCCAAACAGTTCATGCTTCATGATTTTGCTGTAATTTGAGAGTTCCTGCTTCAGGTGATCCCATACATCTTATTGGAATAGCAGTTTGCAGGACCTTGGGAACAACCTTGACATAGCTAACAGTCCAAATCAGCAACGATCTCAGTACAGTCATGCACATAGACCCAAGCATTTGACCTTTGCAAAAGAAAACAGAAGATTCTTCTTACCTTGAGACGAGGATTGAGATTCTTCTGAGTGGCTCTATGGAACTTGCTCTTAAGGATAGTTATACTGTATCGGAGCGATTTTTATTTCCACAGTATCAAGACAGCCAGCTGTTCTGACCTCCTTCCAATGAATGAGTCTGATGCTAACAGCTCTAGTTTCTGAAGCATGAGTACAAGGCTGCAGGTCTCATAACCCAACCCAGATTTGTAGGCCAGCAATATATGTCCTGCAATTGAGTATCCAAATGTGCCCACATATCAGCTGTACATCTATGAAGGAAGCAGTGATTATAGACAAGAAATAGAGGAAACTGCTAAAAATCATGTATGAACAAGAGAAATGATGCTCTGGAAAACAAAATAGGGGAATGTAGGTTAAGGAAAAATTGTCCCTGAAGGAAATAGAATATTATTAAGGGCATCAGTGAATTGATAACCAGAGCATATGAGCTTTCCTGCAAATGGAAGAAACATCTCTAACAAAAGTACTTTCCTTTTGCACTGTGGCGTCCTATACTATGAAATGTTGATATGAAAAAACAGCAAAGCTCATATGGTAGTCTATTTCTGGATGAGAAAGGAAAAAAATTAGACTTAGCCTACTGCATACAGCAGTACTTCCCACCAGTACGAGAAAGAGAAACCTTGAAGGAGATATTGTCGTTCCGATGTGTAATTCCAATACAACATTCACTGCCAGGACCTATGGTAGATTTAGATTAAGTCCCTTGCAGAACACAGCTGAAGAAACAGAATAATGTGAGCTGTTTAGATGTACAGTGAGAATTATTGAGCTTCAGCTGCGGTCAGAAAAAGATCAAGAGTTCGATTATAAAATCAATGTAAAAAATATGTTTCAGAGGATGCATTCTAATTAAAAAAAAACAGATTACAAAGCTTACCAATACATCACTGAAATTTGTGAGGAAATGAAGTGCTCCATTTCCCCTTAAATGGAGTGAATTAAGTTATATGAACAAAAATCTTAACTAAATGAACAAAGTGAAACTCTTCCCCTCTAATTATTAAAACCTGAAACATTGTTAAATTTGGAAAAATAAAACCTATTTTATGGTACTAATGGATGTATCATGATAGGCTTGTTAATATTTTGCCTGAGCACCTGGTGCTCTTTAGAGAACCGAGAGGCGAGAGCCGATGGAAAAAGTTAAACTCCGAAACTGGGTTCTCATGACATGAATCCATTTTCTTCCATCTGATCTCCTAAGGTTTATATGCTTGCAATCAATCCAGTAGTAGAAGTCAAAACATTGTGTCATCAAGTAAAGGAACGATATGCCTTGATCATCACAATGTCATTGTCATATGTTGCTTTTTTTAACTGATTGTACTGGATATATCAAATTTTAACCACATCCTGCAAACTATATGTTGTCTGCTTTACAACCTTACATAAGGAAATTTTACACAGATTATCTAACTGATGTTCAGAACTAGAATAAGGATGATGATCATCATATACTGTCAGTGCCAGACACTCATTAATTGCTCCCTGCTCCATCATGGCTCCTCCACTACCCGTTGTGACCAGAGCTTGGCAATGGAGGCCAAGAGAGCAGGCTGGCACTACCTACCCTGTTTCCCCAAACCTGGGTAGTAGGTGCTTGACCAATGAATGACTCACCGCGACGGGAACCAGTACGGCCCCCAGTGAACGCGGTCCCAGCCGGCGTAGTCGAGCGTGTACCACATGCGGGCGCTCCAGCCTAGCACCACGCAATTGCAACCGCCTTCATTATGTCGGCCCCGTCGGCTTCCGCTGCAATCGCGGCGGGCCGGCGGCGGAGCAATGCGCGGCGATGAACACGCCCGCGCTCGGCGGCTACGATCCCAGCAGCCTCCACATCGCGCACTGGGATCTCCCACACTCTCCTGGAGGCGCTCGCCGCCATGGCCACGGCCCACTGCACTAGCTACTCGTTCGCCTGCTCCTCTCTAGGTGGGAGACTGGGGGGAGGTGCGTTGAAAGACAAATCTCTAGCGGAGCGAGGCCCCGCGCTGGGTCGCTGGCCTCTGGGTATGCGGGGGCTGGAGCCAGCGTTAGGGCGCGTGACCTCAACGGAGGGGAGCGCTGGACGCACGGCGGCGGGACTAGCGGAGATGGCCGGCGGCTGCTCCGGCTGACATGTAACGGTTATTTTCAAATACATCCCCAGTTTGGATCGCGATTAATAACCGCGATCCGAAATAGGGTTGTCGGATCGCAGTTAATAATCACGATCCGGATATTTGCAAAAACCACCCTATTTCGGATCGCGATTATTAATCGCGATCTGAATATTTTCAGAAAACACCCTAATCAGATGATAGGCTCCTCCCGTCTTCCGCCGCCGCTGCCTGCCGCCGGCGTCCACGCCGCCCGGACCACGAAGCCCTGTCAAGGTCTACACAAGATCGCCACTCATCTGAATCCTGCAACAAGGACACGGAGGCGGATGCGCGCACGGGAGTCGCCGGCTCTCGCCGCGGCGTAGCCGGGCGCTAGAACTCACGGCACGGCCGGGCTCGAACGAGCCCCCTCCACTTTCGTAGGGCCGCCATCGGTGCCACGGGCCGCCTCCGGTGCGCCACTTTGTCTGCAGGCGGTGCGTGCTCCGCCGACCGATCCCAAGATCAACTGGATGGTTGGCAGCACAGCACCACCATGTTCATTTCATTTGCCAACAGAATCACGCAATGACAGAGCCCCACCGGCGCAACATTTAGATTCTTTGAATTTCAGTGTCTTTGAGATGACCTGAACATTGTTCTTTGCAAATGTTCTCTGGACTAATTTCCATCTCATAATTCACTTTTCAAAAGGAATGGTGGCCGTATAAGGGGCAGAAGTTATGGCCAAAGAGGAGAAAACTAACACTACAATACCGCCTTTGATATGTGCTGAGCCTGAGCATAATACCAAACAATAATGAGCCATCGTGATTCCTGAAGCCTTCTGCAAAACCCAATGAATGATGCCTCTTTATTCAAGCTGCTTTATTGAAATGGAAATGGAAGTGGTGAATTTGGTACTGATATTGTGACATGCGAAAAGGCATTTTTTTCCTCTGAAGGTACACCACTCAAAGGTCATAGCTTGCTGTGATTTGAGAGTTCCTGCTTCAGTTGGTCCCTCAGGACCCTTCTCAAAAGCTTGTTGGAAGCAGTTCTTGGGAACTCGGGAACAATTTTGACATAGCTCACCTGTCAAGATCAATAGTTGATTCCAGTGATCCTAGGGTACGTGTTTCATGCGATCATTTGACCTTGACAACAGAAAAAGGTCTTACCTTGAAAAGAGGATTGAGGTTCTTCTGAATGGCTCTCTGGAATTTGCTCTTGAGAAGATTCACATCGTACTGCGCTGATCTATCTTTCAGCACTGCTAAGATAGCCAGATGTTCCGGTCCCCCACCAGCAGGCTTAATGCTAACTGCAGCTGTTTCCAGAAGTCCCTCATCAGCTCTGTTGCATACCCTTTCTATCTCCACTGAACTTGTCTGTATACGCAGGGAAAAAAAAACAATGTTGATTTGGTTACATGAAATGCAACGATGGTAACACAAGGGATCAGAAACATTGAAAAGGGGAGGTTCAACCTTAATTCCTCCAAGGTTCATGGTGTCATCTGCTCTGCCCTGTACAATATAGTACCCACCTACTGTCCTCTGGACTATATCTCCATGTCGTCGGAGTTGCTACAGCACCATTACAAAATAAGATCATTCACCAGTTTTGTTCTACACCTATAATCTTGTACTAGCATGTAACCTGAGTACCTGATTCAGTACTCAGTATGGTTCAGCAAATAATTTTACAAGTGTACAGTGCTGATGATATGTTCAGCGTAAATTCAAATATGTTGCTTGTTAAAAAATTAGGCAGACAGCCAAACAGCGGTGAGATGTTGCTAGTTAAAAAAGGTCAGAGTTGAACAGCTTATTTAGCAATCTAAACAGATAACTGAGATATGCAAGTCCATACCCTCCCTTTGTAAATGGGCATGCCATCAAAGTAAACCTTGTTGTGGTCAGCATTGAGAAGCCAATTTGTAGCACCAAAATACAAAGGGAAGAGACCCACTTCTCCAGCACAAGGTACATCATCAGGCTGCCATTGACAACTCAAATGGTTATGCCTCAAACACAATAAACAAATTTGAAAATTTTAAGGGATGATACTTACATACGGAGTCCCCTGTTCATCAAGTATGACAAATCCAGTGGACATTGACGCACCACTAAAAGCGCCAAAGGCTTGTGGTTGCAAAAGACTACCTTGAATGTATGAGGATGCCAGCTCCGTGCCCCCACAGCATTCAACAATTGGCTTGTATGAGGTGCGTGAAGTTAGCCACAGATTATCATCAATATCAGAAGCCTCCCCCGTCGTGCCTAGTACCCTGCAAGTATAATACTGTAACCATCCTTCTACCATATTGTGATGAAGATGAATGCCTTCAGACAGTGCCACTTACCTGATTTTGGTCCAGTCAAGCCCTTTAGCATAGTTCCCAGCTTTCCATGACTTCACTAAGCTAGGCACACTTCCTAATACAGTCACACCAGCATCCTGCAAAATATTTTGCAGAAATAATCTTGAAGTGCTTAAGAACGAGACTGATTTTCTTTGTATTTTCTGTTCTACTATGAAAATGCATGCTCAACATTTAATAAACCCCATCAAGTTTAGTGAAAAGGGGAACTTTAACATACGACTTTAAATAAAAATGAATTTGGGAGCATAGATAGGTTTGATGTTGGTATATAGAGGTATGCTAGAGCTGTAAACAAACAGATGTGAAGTAAGCTATGCCTATGCTACTTGGACAAGGACTAACATATGGAACATAACATACTGAAGACCAAAACCAACAGAACTACAATATATGCAACGAGCAAGAGTAAAACATTTTAAGATCTGAAAGCAAGTGAAGGTGTATGTTATGCCAAACCCACCTGTACAAATTTGCAGAAATCACGTCCAAGTGGAGATCCATGATATAAAGCCAAAGTCGCACCATTAAGAAAGCATGAGTACAGGATTATAGGTCCCATAACCCAGCCCAGATTAGTAGGCCAGCAACCTATGTCCTGTGGCTGAACATCCAAATGGGCCCATGTATCAGCTGCACATCTTATGGGAGCAAGTTGTGTCCATGGTATAGCTTTTGGCTCCCCTGCACAAGAAGCAAATGAAATAGCAAAAGGCAAATGCGAACATGAAATGCAGTGCAAGCAGGGAAAAAGAAAGGAAACAGTTCTAGGATATGTACCAGTTGTTCCTGAAGAAAATAGTATATTAGTTATTGCATCTGCAGACTGATAAGCTGCAGAATAGATAGATGACCTGCAAATCCAAGAGATGATGTTACTTACTTCCTTATATGAAGAAATCACTTATTTTACAATAAAGGCGTCTCAACTTTCACAAAAGAAGAATTTCAGAATCGTTGAAGCTCAAGTTAAGATGCCATTTATTATGTGTGACAAGGGAAAGAGAAAACTGAGCACCTACCTTCCAGCAGCACGAGAAAGAAAGTCTTTCCAGGACACATCACCATTCCTTAGTGTAACTCCAAGATAGCCTCCAGTTGCAGGAATCACAACAGCTTTAGATGAAGTCCCTTGCACAACACGGCTAAAGAATGGAACTATTATGAACTGACCAGATGTCTGGTGATGATAAGTATTTAATTTTAGTATTTCAGTTCAGTGAATCATAAGGTAAAGAAAAGTTGACCGTGTAATGCAAGTGGATGATTTCACAGGATAAGGTCATATTTAATTCCGAAGTGCAACAATTACATACTAGGTGCAAACATCTATAATAAAAATAAGTTCTTTTTTCTTAGAGGAGAGAGAAGACGACATTTTTTTATTTTTTATTTTTACTTTTGAAAATGAGCAAATTAATTTAACAGAACATGAATTTGAACTGAAACAAATTGATCGATCATACCTGTAAAGTGGAACTTTCTTGCCTCCTCTAATAATGAAATCCTGAATTTTGTGTAATTTAGAATGAGTCCACATCTAAGTCCTAAATGGATATACTACCACCATGAAAGGCTTGCTTAATCCCTCACCTGAGTAAAAATTGCCTTTGCTTTTGAAACAGCCATGCGAGTACCAATCTCCTGTGGTGCAAAACTATCTGCTATTGACACAACAACAAAGCCACCAAGGACGATTGCCAAATATATGATGACTGCATCGCATGTCATAGGCATGTCTATTGCAATCCGATCCCCTTTCTGGAACATGGTATCTAACGCATTTGCAACAGTTCTGAAAAATGACATAGCAACAAAACCATGATGAAGAATAATTCACAGAAAAGCTCAAAGCATTAGTTCAGTAGTAAAAACATACATAGCTATTAGTTCAGGAGTAAAAAGCATACATCACTTGGCTACGAAGCTCCTTCAGCGACATGCGGTTCACTGGATGATCATCAAGGCCTTCATCCCTCCAAATAATAGCAGTGCTGTCATCTGTCCTCTTCAAGGAAGGGCAAGGTAGCAGACAACATTCGGCAATGTTGAGCACTGCACCTTGAAGCCAAGTTCCCCCTTTATTTGATCTATCTGAAGTGCTTAGAATTGCCTTTGGTTCTTGTTGAAACTTGACTGCAAGCTGCTTTAGCACCATTGACCAGTAGACCTGAAAAGGGAATCACCTAGGAGGCTAAGATCCAAATGCTGGATGCAAAATAAATATGCATCCAAAATCTAGGTTCGCATAAGCACTATACTGACGAAATTCTGAAAGAAGAATGAGAAATTCTGAAGTGTCTCTTTTTTTGTCTGCTAACTCAAACATGGAGTATTTTATTTTGCCTGCTAACTCATACATGGAGTATTTTATTTTGCCTGCTAACTCATACATAGAGTATTATTGCTGCTAACTCATACATGGAGTATTTTATTTTGTCTGCTAACTCATACATGGAGTATTTTATTTGACTATTTTTTAGAGCAACTGACCTCTTGGTTCTCTACGGAAAACCTGTAAAAATGGTTAAAACTTGATATAGGGTCCTTGTATGATGATCCTAGCAGCTTTGGTCCGTTTTCTTCCATCAATCTCCCCATGTTGGTTTGCTTACAGTCAATCCTGCAACAACTGAAACGCTTAAGCCACTAATACCGTGCAGCATGCTTGATACAGCAAGAGCATCTACAGCCTAGCTACATTCCCTGGAGCCTGTCAATCTCACTGAATTGTTTAGGCAACCAGCGCTAAGAAATGATGCTATCTGCTGCTTGGCTGACGCTTGAAATTTGTAACACCTCTTACAGTTACATCACGCATCAGTCAAGGTGCTCGAAGTGACGCTCTGTTGGCCAAACTTAGCAAACAGATGGGTTGAAGGTTGAAGCTAAGCTACTAGTACTCGGAGTAGAAATGAAGCTGCTCTGTTTTTATTGCAAAAGGTAAGAGCGCGACCGATCGGCGATCGACTTACGGCGACGGGAACCAGTACGGCGGCGGGCCCCTGGCGGCGCGGTCCCAGCCGGGCGTAGACGGAGTAGTAGACGAGCTGGTGGAGCGCGTGCGGGTGCTCAGGCCGGAGCACCCCCGCCGCCGCCACCGCGGCCCACACGGCGTCCCCGGCGGCTCCCGGGCCGGCCGCGGCCGCGGCGGAGCGGAGCGCGGCTAGGAACGCGCTCGCCTCGGCCGCCGCAAGCCCCGCGTTCCCCACGTCGACGGGCTGGATCTCCCACACGCTGCCCCTCGCCCTCGCCGCCATGATTGATTGATTGCCGCGCCGCGCCTCTTCCGTTCGCTATCCCCTTGCTCTGCTCGCCCCGGTCGGTGTCTGTGGGCAAGCAGCGCTAGCGTTTCTGCTGCGGCAAGGTGAGGAGGCGGGCGGGTTGGTTTGTTTTGTTTTGTTTCGATCGGTTAGGTAGGTGTGGCTGTGCGGGCTGTTTGGATGCTTGTGTTAGTTTGACAATAAAAGCACCCTTTTCAATTATTTGACTCATGTAACTACCTTTGCATCCTGATTTTTTGTGACCGGCCACTTTGAGGTCTTCTCAACTAAGGAACGTAAGGGGGTTCTGCTCAGCTTGATGACTACCGACCGGATCGACGTCGTACTTGGGAACCTCCTGGCGTCGGATCGAAGGGAACCTCCTGACGTCGGATTGAAGGGAACCTCCTGGCGGGTTTGGACGGGGGATGTGGTCGGCCGCCGCAGGTGGATGCGGGCCGGTGGCGGGGGCAGGGGCAGGGGCGGGCGGGCGGCCGGGCGGACAAGGAGATAGGGCGGAAGAGGAGATCGGACGGGCGGGTGGTGGCGCAGATGGATCAGGCCGGCCGGCCAGCGCGGGTGGATGCGGCCGGCGGCAGCGGCGGCGGGTGGGGCGGGCAGGCGGAAGACGAACAGGAGAAACGAGAGAGGTGTGGCGCAGATAGATCCAGAAAGGTTGAGGGAGAGGAATTTTTTTCCTTTCTTTTGTGGGCCTCACCAAAACTAACACAAAAAACACCCCTTAGAGGTGCTAGTTTTTTTAGAGGTGTTAGTTGCAACTAACACAAACTAACACACCAGTTTGGATGATTTCCTGTTAGTTTGCTCCAATCTAACGCAAACTAACACTAACACAGGGTATCCAAACAGGGCCTATGTTTCGGAAAAAAAAAAGTGGAGCTCGGGCGCTGACGTGACTGGCGAGCTAGCGGGTAGCGGCGCTGCCAAGAGGGTGGAGTCGTCACTGCTCTCCCGAGTCAACCGTGGGTGCATTTGATTGGCGTGCGTCATGGAGAATTCCACGGCAGGAAAGTGCAATTATTTTGTGATAATCTCGGCACGTTCGCGGAACGTGGCGGGCGCCGCGGAGCTGCTGAGGTGAGCAGGAGTCGGCAGGAGTCGTCTGCCTATTGCTTTGCTTGCTCGCTGCGTTTGACGATTCTCCGTGCCGATGATAATAATTTGTAGACGTGGGACGCGAGGATTTTGTGCAAGTGGTAGCGTTAGACGATGGATTCGCCACGTCCCCGCGACAGGGCTCCAAAGTCGCCGCCGCGCCATGGACTCTCTCTCCGTCCTGGTGTCAAGCGGGTGTCGCGGCAGTGAGGCCGAGGCCAACCACGTCCCACTCAGTTGGCAAACCACGTCCACAAGTTGACAAAGCGTGCTGGCCGGCCGCGCACCGACGAAGCGCCGGCGCCGTCGGTGTCCGCGGAGGAGGAGCAGTTCGACTGGCTTGACCAGTGGTACCCGTTCGCCCCCGTGGGCGAGCTCGACCCGCGCGCGCCGCACGGCAAGACGGTGCTCGGGCTCGCCGTCGTCGCCTGGTGCGACCGCGCCGCCGCCGCCGGCGGCGAGTGGCGTGTGTTCGCCGACGCGTGCCCGCACCGCCTCGCGCCGCTCTCCGAGGGACGCATCGACGACAAGGGCAGGCTCCAGTGCGTCTACCATGGTTGGTGCTTCGACGGCGCCGGCGCCTGCCAGTTCATCCCCCAGGCTCCGGCGCTCGGCCCACCGGTGCACAAGAACAGCAGGGCGTGCGTGGCGTCGTACCCCAGCGTGGTGCAGAACGATGTGCTCTGGTTCTACCCGAGGACGGAGCCGGAGTACAAGGACGTGCTGAAGTGGAAGAGGCCGCGGTACTTCGCCGAGATCGACGACCCTTCATCCTACACCGTGTTCGGCATGAGGGATTTCCTCTACGGGTGTGATTAAAAGCTTACTCCTTTTTTCTTTTTGGTTCTTGATGGTTTTTCCAGTTGCTATGCCTTGATTGCACATTCCGTTTGCAGGTATGACATTATGATAGAGAACCTCATAGACCCTGCTCATGTCCCATACACGCACAGGGGGATGCTACCAAGCTTTCCCAACGAGGAGGATCCCGGAAGATATGTCCCTGACGATCTTTCTCTATCTTTGTCACTTCGAATCAGTTTGTTGTTTCAGTCAAGAAGTTCGTGCTTCTAATTGGAAGTGTTCATTCTTTTTCACAGTTGTGCATGATCGAGAAGGTGGTGATCCAATCAAGATGAAGATTGAGCAAGCCAACATAGACGGGTTTCTATCGATCATGAAAGGAGGCAGCATCCAGTTCGAGGCGCCGTGCACATTACACGGCACAAATCCTAGAAAAGTGGTATATATGCCTAGCCTACCATCCTTTTGTCAATGCAACTGAAGCTGCAATAAGCAATCCATGGAGAGCATTTTGTTTACAATTGTTTTGCTTTCTCAATTACTCTAGCCTTTACTCCAACTGATCCGTGTATGCAGCTCAATAACACTGGCATGGTACCTTCTTCATGCAGAACGTTGATGGTGAGGTAGAGCCTTGGTTCATGTTCGTGATCTTCTGCGTTCCGATTTCTCCAGGGAGGAGTAGGTTGATCTGGTTGTTCCCTAGGAATGGTGGGGTTTGGCTCCACAAAATCACACCCCGGTGGTACTCCCACATGTTCACGAACCGCATATTCGACTCAGATCTTTACCTTCTCCATATCGAGGTACCTGAAGTAGAGAGAGAGTAGAGAGAGAGAGAGAGTGGATCATTGAGCTCATCAATGTGTTCCTTTGCTCCTCCATGTTAATTACTTCTTCTTCTTCTTCAGGAGCGCAATTTTGCCGCAGTGGGCCTTGATAACTGGCACCAAGCATGCTATGTGCCCACATCATCAGACGGCATGGTCATCGCCTTCAGGAACTGGTTCAGAAGGTACTGCAAGAACTAAATTGTTTGGGCAACCCCACAAGTGGACCAGCTACCACCAATCCAGACCAAGGATGAGCTCCTAGATAGGTAAACGTGCGTCCAATTTCCATAAACATAGTAGCCTAAAACATAAAAATACTGAAGCTTGTGATGCATCTTTTTTTTCTGATGGCGTGTCAACAGGTATTGGTCGCATGTCATGCAGTGCAGGAGCTGCAGCGCCGCGCTGAAGGCCATGAAGGCGCTTGAGATCACACTTCAGGCCGCGTCGGTGGCCGTCGTCGGATTCCTCGCCGTCTCCAAGGGGACGTTGGTCACATCGGTTGTTCTGAAAGCCGTGATTGTGTCTGCGGCCGTCCTATGCTTCGCTGCATCCCGTTGGCTCTCTAGTTTCATCGAGAAAAACTTCTATTTTGAGGATTACATCCATGCCTACAAGTGACGAGCTTAGGAGCAGGCCTTGCTTAGGACTTAGGAGATCCTACTGTACATGTTTCTTACTAGGATATTGCAGTGGATGAATAGTGATACAAGGTCCTTGAAGGAAAAGGGAAAACGTTGATGATCCAATATCCTTGTAAAAACAAAAAAGAAGGTCCAGTGTTGTTTTCATCCAAGCTCAGCTCAGCCGTCCAGCGTCTGACTGTGAGTGACACACAGCACAGGCAGCGGTAGCTGCTGCTCCAGTCGCTGCAGTGACTGGCGCCTCTCCACGGCAGTCCAAAACTCCGTTGTCAGGGGCTTGTCCATGATCGGATCGTATTCGCTTCGCGACTGTTCCGAGCACAAATTTCACCTTTTTTTTTGGTCGCATGAAAGGGCCGGCCGCTCACGGCATCTGATTATTCCGACCACAACTCACGAGCCAAAGACAATCCAAACGTGAAGCATGTGATGCACAGTAACAAACATCACTGCAGAGTGATTCTGCTAGGATAGCTGTCGATAGATCGAAATCGAATGCTGAATCGCTGATTGGGAATCGAATGCGGCGGCCGTGGCCAGCGAGACGACGCCGCGCACCGGGGAAGCGCCGTCCCCGTCGCTGTCAGGCGAGAACGACGCGTTCGACTGGCTGGACCAGTGGTACCCAATCGCCCCCGTCTGCGACCTCAACCCCGGCGCGCCGCACGGCAAGCCGGTGCTCGGCCTCCGCGTCGTCGCCTGGTACGACCGCGCCGGCGGCGGCGGCGAGTGGCGCGTGTTCGCCGACGCGTGCCCGCACCGCCTGGCGCCGCTCTCGGAGGGCCGCATTGACGGCAAGGGCCGGCTCCAGTGCGTGTACCACGGCTGGTGCTTTGATGGCGCCGGCGCCTGCCAATTCATCCCCCAGGCGCCGGCGCTCGGCCCGCCGGTGCACAAGAACAGCAGGGCGTGCGTGGCGTCGTACCCCTGCGTGGTGCAGAACCAAGTCCTGTGGTTCTACCCGAGGACGGAGGCCGAGTACAAGGACGTGCTGCAGAGGAAGAAACCGCCGTACATGGCCGAGCTTGACGACCCGTCCTACTTCACTGTGTTCGGCATGAGAGATCTCTTATTGGGGTAATAAAAGCTCAGCTCTTTATTTTGTTTCCATTCCCTGACGATTCTTCCATTGCGATACGTGGAGCGCACATTCGCACCTTCACGGATCACCACTGCAGGTATGATGTTTTGGTAGAGAACCTCTTTGACCCTGCTCATGTCCCATATGCACACAAGGGCCTGCTACCCAGCTTCCGCGACGAGGAAGATCCGGGAAGATACGTCTCTTTTACTGTTCCAAATTGGTTGTTGATATGCTGGTCTGAACTTTGAAGGTGTTGGGTCTGAATGACAGTGTTAGCAACTACTAGCATTTTGCGCCGCTGATTCAGGGTGTTCATTCCTTCACAGTTGAGCAAGATCGAGAATGCGGCGACCCAATCACGATGAAGATAGACGAGGCCAAGATAGACGGGTTCTTGTCGACGATGAAAGGAGGCAGCATCCGCTTCGTGGCGCCATGCACGTTCCATGGCACGCCACCTACCAAAGTGGTATGCATCCACTCTCCAATTTTGTCAGTGGAAGTGAAACTGCACGGCATTAATGTTGCCTGTTCCCTGCAGTACGCTGACGGCAAGGCGGCGGCTTGGTTCATGCTCGTGGCCTTCTGCATTCCTGTTGCTCCTGGGAGGAGCAGGTTGATCTGGGCGTTCCCGAGGAACGCCGGGGTTTGGCTCCACAAGATCATGCCACGGTGGTTCTCTCACAGCATCACGAATCGTGTGTTGGATTCAGATATTTGCCTCGTTCATTTTGAGGTATGTGAAAGCAAAATGCAGAGTCATTGTGCACCACCGCACGTGGCACTCAATGTGTTTCGAAAACTGTATTTTTAACGACACAAAAATGGATGAGTTCAGTTACTAATGTTTTCATTTTTTTCCCCTCTCCTCCTCCCTGTTGAATCTTTTGCAGGAGCGCAATTCTATTGCTATGGGAGTTGAGAATTGGCACAAAGCTTGCTATGTGCCCACATCTTCAGACGGCATGGTTGTCGCCTTCAGGAATTGGTTTAGGAAGTACTGCAAGCATCAGGTTGGCTGGGGAACCCCACAACCACAAGGAGATCAGCTGCCACCATCCCCTACCAGGGATAAGCTCCTGGAGAGGTAATTTCCTGAAACATCAAACACCACAGACTGGATAAGACGATGATGCACCGTTTTCTGATGGTGTCGTCAGGTATTGGTCCCACGTCGTGCAGTGTACCAGCTGCAGTGCGGCTCTGAAGACCATGAAGGCGCTCGAGGTCGCCCTGAAGGTTATGTCAATCGCCATTGTTGGGTTCCTCACCGTTGCCAGAGATACGTTGCTCACATCGACTGTTCAGAGAACCGCGGTCATATCTGTAGCTGTGTTGTGCTTCGTAGCATCCCGTTGGCTCTCTACTTACATAGAGAAGAACTTTTATTTTCAAGATTACGTCCATTCTTACAAGTGATAAGAGTTTTTTCTCCATCGCACCTCTATGTGATCTTGACATATCAATTAGGAAATGACCTCATACTTATATTCTGGTAACTTTCCATTTAGCATTGACCGATCACCATTTACCGGACCCTTCCGTGTTAGGGTCGTTATTACTTAAGACTATTTGCAACGGTGACCGTAAAGCTTCCTGAACCGGTATTGTACCGGTTTTCTCAAAGAAATCAGCTGCAGCGGTACCTCTACACCGCCCTCTATTCTCCTGGTCCTCCGCCCCGTCCAGGGTCGCCCCTCCTATCCTCTCCTCTCCTCGCCACCTCTCCTCTCCTCTCCCTCACCGGCGATGGAGCCCGGCGATGGACCTCACACGGCCAGATCTCGTGCGTCCGGCCGGAGTTCGCTGCGGGCGGGCCAGAGCTCCCGCGGTGGAGTAGAGAAGGCCCGATGGCGCGGGATCTCGGCGGTGGCGGTGCGGGCCAGGGCGGCCGCGAGGCAGTGTACCCTAGGCGGCGAGGCAGTGTACCCTGGGCGGCGCGGCGGGCCCCTCTTGCTCCTTTCCCGACGCCGGCTGGAGCTTCCCCAACATCGGTTGGAGCTTCCCGATCGCCCGTCGTGGCTCCTCCTCGCAGCCGAAAGAGGAGGTGGGCAGAGGCGGCATGGAAGGCGGCTGTTATGCTTGCTCGTCGCGCTCTGGCACCGTCGCCGCTGCGCCTGGATCCGTCGGCTCCGCTGGGCACCACTGCCCCCCACGCCGCCGAGCTCCAACCGGAGTAGAGAGAGAAAGGGAGGGGAGGAGAGAGAGGATAGCACGGGACAGAGTATTTTAGAGGATGGGATACAGGGCATGGCTGCAGATGGTCTTCAATTTAGAGGATAGAATATTTTACAGGGTGTTGATATATTCTTTTGGAGGGTGAAATATAAAGGTTAAAGTTCTCTGTTCGTCTGCTTCGCGGATAAAATGGCCACTGTGTACCAAGCAAAAATTTAGTATCGAATTGTGATTTCAGCACGGTTGCAATTGCAATGCTCAGTAAAACCGAACATTGTGAGATTTTTTTTTTCTGTGGATAATTTCCCTTCATTCTCTGCGATACTATCACTGCTACGGTGAACTGACGAACTGACGAACCCAAAGTTTAGCCGATCCTGGGATCATGATAGCTAGATGGCGGGACAAAGCATGCTCTGATCACTTCGGTTCAGTGCTGTGCTGATCATCCTGTATTGTCGATTGGATTGGCATCTGGTTGGCCGACGCCGGCAAATGAAATCGACAGAGAAGTAGGATAGATGACTCCACCATCCAAGGGGAAAATCTTGGATTGGCATCTGTATTGTTGATATTGATCGCTCGGCGTCGTCATGAGCGCATGTCGACGCCAGTGCCGCGGCTAGGCCATGGTTCGCTTCTCCATCTTGGCACTGGCAGTATCGAAAACCATGAAGCATCGGTGACCGGCTGCCCGGTGCCCCGGTCGATGCTGCGAAAGTGCTGTCCGTGGTCTGGCCTTGTGCTGCATGGGAGACGGCCGGCCGGAGCCGGACCAAGCCATGAGAATGAAAGGACGACCAGCCGGCGAGGCGGCGGCGCGCAGGAAGCCGAGCTCCGAGGCGAGGTCGGTCGCGCCAGGCCTTTCACGCAGAGCGGGCGCGGCGGAGCATCCCGGCTGCGCGTCAATGGAAGCCCGGATCGATTTTAACGGCTCGCCGTCGGCCGTCGCACATGGCCGCGCGACGCCGGTGCGTGCGTGTGGGCCGGCGGGCGGCAGACTCGCCGGCGCTCGCGGTGTGCGGCGTTCCGGCGACGCCAGGGGGCAGACGGTGTCTGAGATACCGTCCAGGGGGTGGACGGTATTTGAAATACCGTCCACCCCCTGTGTGCCCAAATGCCGACCGATGCGATTTGTGCGGTCCAGATCGACTAAAATCACCGGAGGGACTTCGTTTTCCTCGTCAGACTTGTTGACTCTGACGGGTCTCCAGCAAGGTCCACGAACGCCAATCCCGCTGCTCGGTTTGCTCGCCGGAGCTCCGCCTCCCGCCGGCAGGCCGCGCGCCAGGTGCTGGCCGCTGGCCGGAGTGGATAAAGCTGGTGGAGCCATCGGGGAGACACCGTTCAGCTGCTGCCCGCTGGCTGGAGTGGCGGCGACGGCCCGGCCGCGCGCAGGTGCTGGCCGCGTGCCGACGAAGCGCCGGTCCCGTAGGTGTCCGAGCAGTTCGACTGGCTGGACCAGTGGTATCCTTTCGCCCCCGTGTGCGACCTCGACCCGCGCGCGCCGCACGGCAAGACGGTGCTCGGGCTCGACGTCGTCGCCTGGTACGACCGCGCCGCCGGCGAGTGGCGCGTGTTCGACGACGCCTGCCCGCACCGCCTCGCGCCGCTCTCCGAGGGCCTCATCAACGGCAAGGGGCGGCTCCGGTGCGTGTACCATGGCTGGTGCTTCGACGGCGCCGGGGACTGCAAGTTCATCCCGCAGGCGCCGGCGCTCGGGCTCTCCCGTGCACAGAACCCCAAGGCAGTGCGTGGCGTCGTACCCCTGCATCGTGCAGAATAGGATCCTGTGGTTTTTTCCGAGGACGGAGCCGGAGTACAAAGACGTGCTGGAGAAGAAGCGGCCGCCGTTCATCAAGGAGATTGACGACCCGTCCTTCGTCACCGCGTTCGGCATCAGAGATCTCTTCTATGGGTAAGCGTTCAGCCTCTTAGAGCAACTCCAGCCCAATGACTAAACATGGGCCTCTATTTTGCATTTTTGGTAGCCATGTAAAAGTTTAGAGGCTTGAAATTCTATTCGTTCTCCAGCCAGCCCGATTAAATGAAGCCCCTAAATCAGTGGGCCCCATTCCCCCCTCCCTCTCCCGCAACAGCGCCGCCGCGCCCCCCTCCCCAGGCCGCGCCGCTGCGGGCAGCAGAGAACACACAGCCAAATCGACACACACCATACACAAATTCAGGAGCTTTCTTCAGAAAATGAGAAGGCAAATAGAGCAATAGCAAAGATGAATCCCGATGGGAAGGCCGGGGTGAATTTCATACTGACTTCACAGATGAATCATGAAGTGGTAGGCAGAAGCAAAGGAGCAGATCGACGGATTGAAGCAAGCTGATTTGAATCCCCTCGACAATCCAAAAAAAAACAAGAAAAAAAATTGTGGAGACACCCACCTTCAACGGGATCAGTCCTCATCTTTGCTTGCTGAGCTTGCGCAGACGCAGCTAGAAGAAGAAGAAGCAACAGCAGCAACGTCGGGAGCGAAGCAGAGCCATGGAGGCACCACGAACAGCTCGATCCAGCAGGCCTCCTCATCTCCTTCCCTCTCTCTGCCCAAGCCTGGATTGGCTGCCCCTTCCGAGGCCGGTCGAGATATATGGTGACCTGATGGAGGCTAGGACAGGGACTTGTCTCGGGCCCCGCCGCCGCCGCGGCAGACACATACATAGAACTCCGTCGACGGACGCTGTCCAAGTACAGAGAACGCAACGGGCCAACCATGGCCCGGAAAACAAGATCTTGGCGAGCTCGCCGGTCACCGCCGCGGCGCGGGGAGGAGGAGCGACGAGCGGCGGCCGCGGCGCGAGCGGCGCGGGGAGGAGGAGCGGCGGCCGCGGCGCTGCACGGGAGGAGATGCAGACGTGGAGTCGGGACTCGGGAGGGGGAGAGGAGAAAGAAGCAGAGATGGAAAAAGGGGTGGGGCCCACGGTGGGTGGGAATAGAGGGCCTCCATTCCTAGGGGCTCTGGATTAAAATTTGGAGGCCTCCATAAAATAGTAGCCCGTTTAGGGGCTCGGCTGGAGTTGTTTTTTCCCACTTGGTAGACTAAAATAGGTATAGAGACCCATTTGAGGGCTGGGCTGGAGTTGCTCTTATGTCTTTCCTTTTTTCACCTTCTTCTGATAATTCATGATTCTTCCATTGCAATGCATATTCACAGTTTCAGTTATAGGTTTATGAAGAACTGTTTCCATTTTTTTATTAAAAAAACCTGACTGTTTCCATTGTCAGGTATGATATCTTGGCAGAGAACCTCATGGACCCTTCCCATGTCCCATACGCCCACAAGGGGCTGATAGGCGGACCCTGAAATACACAAGATCCCGGGAGATATATCCCCGACCTCACTCATCCTTGGGCCTTGCCGCCTTGGCAATGCATATTCACTCTGAAAGTTCAGAAGATTAAAGCTGTTCTACCAGTCCTGTAACGAAGGCGTTCGTTTCTTCACAGTTGAGCACGACAAAGAAGGCGGCGGGCCAATCGGGCTGAAGATAGAGGAAGCGAGCATGGACGGGTTCCTGTCGTCGTGGGAACGCGGCTTCTGGAAGTTCGTCGCGCCATCCACGTTCTACAGCTCGGGGACTAGCATGCAGGTTTGCATCCCCTCTCCCTTTGCCAATGCAGGCAGCAGGCGATGCCATATTGCCATGACAACCCATAGATAGAGAGCTATTTCAGCAGAACGGCATTGTTCATTGGCTCTGCAGACAAAAGAGCAACAGGGCAAGAAGAAGGCGCCCCGGTTCATGCTCGTGGTCTTCTGCGTCCCGGTGGCTCCTGATCGGAGCAGGCTGATCTGGGCGTTCCCGAGGAACTTCGCGGTCTGGCTCAACATGATCATACCACGGTGGTTTACCACATCAACCAGAACAGCGTGCTGGATTCAGACGCTTACATCCTCCATGTCGAGGTGACTGAAACGGGGGAATGCCTGAATGTTTTTGTGCATTGTTCACTCACTACCTGTCACGCTGAAATTGTTGAAATTTACCTTTTGTAGGAGCGCAAGTTTGCTGCGTCAGGCCTTGACAACTGGCAGAAGGATTGCTACGTGCCCACTGCCCGCATCGTCAGACACCATGGTCGTTGCCTTCAGGAACTGGTTCAGGAAGTACTGCAAGAATCGGGTTGGCTGGGTAACCCCGCAGCCCGACCAATTGCCGCCAACCCCTACGAAGGATGGAGTCTTGGAGAGGTAAATGATCAGATTATCTACCACAAGTTTTTCACATTCACCTTAAGCAACAAAACCCCCATAGGATCCGTTTCAAAAAAAAAAAAAAAAGGACCACGCACCGAGCTATTTGGACTGTGGAGCTCATTTCCTTATGCCATGGACAGGTACTGGTCTCATGTCGTGCAGTGCACAAGCTGCAGCACGGCGCTGAAGGCCATGAGGGTGCTCGAGGTCGCCTTGCAGGTGGTGTCCGTCGCTGTCGTCGGTTTCCTTGCCGTCGCCAAGGAGACGCTGGTCACATCTGCCGTTAATAGAGCCGTGGTCGTGACCATGGCCGTGCTGTGCTTCGCGGCGTCCCGCTGGCTCTCAAATTTCATCGAGAAGAATTTCTATTTCCAGGATTACTCCCATGCGTACAAGTGATGCATTCTGAAGAATGGGGATTCTGCAATTTTGTTGCTAGAGCTTTGTGTTTTTCTGACCTGTAACTTAGAATGTAGATAGATATAGTTCAAATGCTGGTTTCTTGAGGATCTTTTCTCTTGGGCCAGCGACCTGTTAGGCTGTTACCATCGGGGCGGCCTTGCCGCTGTTCATACGATATAGTTTTTGGGCTTACATTTCTATATGGGTTCTTTAAAAAAAATATTAATCGGCAGAAGAGCTGTCAATTATATTAAAAATAGGAGTTTTCAGATGGGAGCAACAAATACAAAAAAAGATCAAAACGGTCTGGGAAGAAAGAGCTCTATGTACATCCCAAGAGCAGCTCTATGTACTTCTCTATGGGTCCTACCCTTGCACTTTTAGCTTGTTTATAGGCTCTCTTTGATGTTGCAATTTCTTAAAACTATAGTATTGAAAAAAAAAACTAGAGACATGTATTACCATAGTATTTCAAAACTACATTTTTTTCTCTGTTTTAAAGAAACCGTGGTATGTTTGGCTGTTTGAAGTATCCAGTATCTGATGGCAATACCGTATCTTCAAAATTTGGCCGCGTGACGAATGTACATATGTGAGCTATCTATCTATTAATTAAATTAGCACGAAGTAGTCAAACATTGCCCTTTTCGATCGGATTATACCTGTTTGCGCATTTTTTGAAAACGTGGACATACTTGTTTGCACATGTTAATCTACCCATTTTGATCGGATCTAAAAAAAAAACTCTGTTAGCTTCTTTGGCAACTACTAGTATGTCTTTGTGGTCAGTACCACCTAAAGACAGGCTAGATGCGTCGACCGCCACGGCCATCAATGACTCCGGCCGTAATACTTACAAGGAAACAAAAACAGATCAGGCGCTGTAAATAAAAGAAGATCAGGGCGATTGTATTTTGCCCTTTTCCCGTACTATGTTCTATCTCTGCACATCAAGGAAGAAGGAGAACCACCGGTGATGGAATTTTTTTAGTCTGAGAAGATGGAAAAAGGAGCGGTGATGATGGCAAAAAAGGTGCGCCAAGGACAAAGAGACCCGTTAAATTCTAAAAAAAATCACTCTTACGTGGAGTTAAACTCGGAACCTTACCGAGACTTTTATAACCACTAGGCTACATAGGCTCTTCAGAATGGTTTATGAGGAGGATGGTTCTGGAAGCACGGACTGCAAGTCACTAGTGGGAGCGCTCTCAAGGAAGGAGGGTCTGGTTCAATCATGGAGTACGACGTATCAGTTTGTAAAGTTACGGAAAACATCATGCATTACAACATCCTTTTTTCCGAATCAGATCCGTGTCATGTTCATGTGACGTTAAGAAAAGAAGAAGGAACGACCATGCCACCGTTTTTTAACTATTTTTTATTGAACAAGTTTATGTCAAGTAAAGGGCCAGCCATGTGACGTTCATTTCTTTCTTAACAAATTCATGTCATGAGTAACCTCCATGCATGTTCACGTGATATGATAAAAAGAAGTTACATTGAGTCACGAGGAACGGCCAGGCGGCCATGTGAACACGAGAGGAAAAAAACGTTTTTTTTTCCTTTGCGAATGAGAGGAAAAAACGTTAACATTATACGTGAAGTACAATCATATGCGTGAAAATTAAATCTAATAGGAAATATTTTTTATTTTAATTATTTAAATATGTACTAAATACTCCATATTGCTTCCTGGAAGGTGATATGGCCCTGTTTAGCTCCACCATAGAGAATTGTCAGTTCATTTCTTCTCTCTATGCACGCAACCAAATGTAAAAAGTTTTTTCCCTTTTCACTTTCTCGCCTCAAACTAAATAAACCATGGTAGTAGATCTATGGTCCACGTTACTTTGAAACATCTTAGCAAAATATTTATTTTAATTTGTTATTTATTTTTGAAAAAAGGTCTCCCAGCTTTTATAGAAAACTTATACAGTTTTGGTACTTTTTAATTTGTTATTTGTCCCCGGTCATTTTTCCAGATATTTTTTTTTGAATAAACTGCTTTGGGGGCATCATTGTGGACTTGTGGTGGTGGGCGATGAGGTGAGATGATCCATCTGAAACAAGCCCAACAATTATTATATTACAGATGAATTTCAAAATAACATTGCAGTTGCTGTGGCATTTAGAAATTAGAATTCTTATGTGTGGTTCCAATCAAGATTTCTACTTAAAAGCCTGCTACGTTTGAAAAACATTTCCAAGCGTGCAGCTTGGTTTGTACGTGCCCGCCACAGCAACGAGTTCCCCGCTTCTTGCAACGCGGCGAAGTGTGGTCCGGTTGTGGCCGCACCTGCCGCCGGCCGCCGACGCGCCATGAACCTCCTCCCGCTCGCGCGCGCCACGCGACCGTCGCTCCCCCTCTCCACGGCCGCCGCGCCACTGAGATCGGGGAAGCTAAGCGCCTACGGCGGCGCGCGGATCGCGCAGCCGCGGTGCCGCCACGCCGCCGACTTGTCGGCATCGGCCGTTGCGGCCGAGACGCCGCGCGCCGGCGAAGCGCCGGCGCCGTCGGTGACCGCGGAGGAGGAGCAGTTCGACTGGCTGGACCAGTGGTACCCGTTCGCCCCCGTGTGCGACCTCGACCGCGGTGCGCCGCACGGCAAGACGGTGCTCGGGCTCGACGTCGTCGCCTGGTACGACCGCGCCTCCGCCGGCGGCGAGTGGCGCGTGTTTGCCGACGCCTGCCCTCACCGCCTCGCGCCGCTCTCCGAGGGCCGCATCGACGACAAGGGCCGGCTCCAGTGCGTGTACCACGGGTGGTGCTTCGACGGCGCCGGCGCCTGCAAGTTCATCCCCCAGGCGCCGGCGCTCGGCCCACCGGTATGCCTTCCGATTCCATCATTCGCTGCCGCAAAGTGAAACCGAATTCTTAATCGCGATGCTCGCGGTAGGTGCACGAGAACAGCAAGGCCTGTGTGGCGTCGTACCCCTGCGTGGTGCAGAACAACATCCTGTGGTTCTACCCGAGGGCCGAGCCAGAGTACAAGGACGTGCAGCAGAGGAAGCGCCCGCCGTTGATTCCCGAGATTGACGACCCAGGGTTCGTCAACCTCTATGGCATCAGGGATCTTCCCTACGGGTAAAGGCTCACAAAATTTTCAGAGTCGTGATCTACTTCTTCTACGGTTCGATCCAGCTGCATTGCACATTTGGACATTGACAGTCCTGTCATGGTTTCAAGCACTGTTGCATTGCAGGTATGACATTTTGGTAGAGAACCTCTTCGACCCGGCTCATGTACCATATGCACACAAGGGTATACTGCGTAGAATCCGCATGGAAGATCCTGGAAGATATGTCCCTAATCTTACACGAATATCACCGTTTAGCTTTGGCATTGCAAATGAAGTAGTAGTTCTTTCAGTCTAAAAATTTGTT
This sequence comes from Urochloa ruziziensis, assembly GCA_015476505.1. Taxonomy (NCBI): domain Eukaryota; kingdom Viridiplantae; phylum Streptophyta; class Magnoliopsida; order Poales; family Poaceae; genus Urochloa; species Urochloa ruziziensis. The sequence goes on from CM027118.1 coordinate 71,404,524, forward strand.
GAGCTTACCTTACACTGGGGGCTCATGCTGAACGGCTGAAAAGGAAAATGGTTGGCGTTCTGCATAGCTGATTGGGAGTGTTTATTTTCTTCACAGTTGACTACGATAAAGAGGGTGGCGGTCCGATGCAGATGAAGACCGAGGAGGCAAACGTAGAAGGGTTTGTGTCAGCGCAGGAGCGTGGCTTCTTCCAGTTCGTCGCGCCGACCACGCTCGTGTGCTCACCACCACAAGAGGTGTGAATCCCCTCTCCCTTTGTCAATGCAAGCGAAGCTGGAAGGAATACCTACTCTTAACACGCCAGCGTTGTTTTCTGTTCTTGGTCATGAAGACGCCTTGGGTCCTGCTAGTGTTCTTCTGTGTTCCGGTTGCTCCTGGGAAGAGCAGGCTGATCTGGGCGTTCCCGAGGAACGTTGGGGACTGGCTCCACAACATCTCGCCACGGTGGCTGTACCACGTCATCCAGAATCTTATATTGGATTCGGACATTTTTCTTCTCAATGTTGAGGTTCTGTCAGGCTCTATCTCAGTTCTCAAAGCTGAGTGATTCAGGCTTGTGTAACTCCTGTATGTTGAATTATTTTTGCAGGAGCGCAAATTTGCTACGGCAGGTCTCGATAATTGGCAGAATGCTTGCTATGTGCCCACATCATCAGACAGCATGGTGATCACCTTCAGGAACTGGTTCAGAAAATTCTGCAAGAATCAGATTGGCTGGGCAACCCCACAAGTCGATCAGCTGCCACCAATCCCTACCAAGGACCAACTCATGGAGAGGTAAATAAGCCAGAAATCATCACATGGCTGAGAAGAATTCTGCAATTCAATCTGAACTTTGATGCTAATACCCTGATCAACAGGTACTGGTCGCACGTGGTGCAATGCACGAGCTGCAGCGCCGCGCTCAAGGCCATGAAAGCACTCGAGGTTGCTCTGCAGATAGCATCAGTCGCCGTGATCGGATCCCTGGCCATCGCCAAGGGAACGCTGGTGACATCGACGGTTCAGAGGGCGGCGGCGGTGTCCACGGCCGTGCTGTGCTTCGCCGCGTCCCGCTGGCTAGCCAACTTCATCCAAAAGAATTTCTACTTCCAAGATTACATCCACGCTTACAAGTGATATGTTAAGGAAATCCTGCGGTTTTGTTGCTAGGATTTTGTCGTGATAGGAAATGAAAATTAGAAATGTGTAGGAAGCACATCTTCATACAGGTTAGGCCAATAATAAAAAAAATTACAAATAAAGTACTGTGTTCTTGCTGTGGGCGACGAGGTGCGGTGATCCATCTGAAACAGACCAAATAATTATTATACTACGGATGAATTTCACAACAAATTTGCACTTGCCGTGGCACTTAGAATTCTCATCATGTGTGGTTGTAATCAAGATTTTTCACTAAAAAACCTGCTGCATTTGAAAAACATTTCCAAGCGTGCAGCTCGGCTTGTAGTAACCCAGTTGTCCACCGATCGAGAAAAGACAGGTGCATAACCTTTCGGGGGAAAAAAAGACAGGTGCATGAAGGAGATGGGAGGCTGGGAGCTACTGCTGCTGCGAACGGTCACCTGACCTCTAATCCAACTGCCGCTGCCGGCCCACAGGCCACAGAAGCCGCGTGCCCACGAAGGCCACGACTCCCGCCACACCACAGCCACGAGTTCCCCGCTTCTCGCGACGCCGCGAGCTCTCCCCGGGTTTTGGCCGCGCTTGCCGCCGGCCACCGCGGCGCCATGGACCCGCTCTCCCTCCTCCCGCTCGCGCGCGCCACGCGCCCGTCGCTCCCCCTCGCCGCGGCCATCGCGCCACTGAGATCCGGGAAGCTAAGCGCCTGCGGCGGCGGCGGCGCGCGAATCGCGCCGACGCGGTGCCGCCGCGCCGCCCGGATGTCGGCGTCGGCCGTGGCGTCCGAGACGCCGCGGACCGAGGACGCGCCGTCGCCGTCGCCGTCCGGGCAGGAGCAATTCGACTGGCTGGACCAGTGGTACCCGTTCGCCCCCGTGTGCGACCTCGACCCGCGCGCGCCGCACGGCAAGACGGTGCTCGGGCTCGACGTCGTCGCCTGGTTCGACCGCGGCGCCGGCGAGTGGCGCGTGTTCGACGACGCCTGCCCGCACCGCCTCGCGCCGCTCTCCGAGGGACGCATCGACGACAAGGGCAGGCTCCAGTGCGTCTACCACGGCTGGTGCTTCGACGGCGCCGGCGCCTGCAAGTTCATCCCCCAGGCCCCCGCCCTCGGCCCACCGGTATCGATCACCACTTTTCCTCCCCCAATTGCCTTCCGTCATTCGCCGCCGCAAATTGAGAATGTGAAATCAAATTCTTAATCGCGATGCTCGCGGCAGGTGCACAAGAACAGCAAGGCGTGCGTGGCGTCGTACCCGTGCGTGGTGCAGAACAACATCCTGTGGTTCTACCCGAGGGCCGAGCAGGAGTACAAGGACGTGCTGCAGAGGAAGCGGCCGCCATTGATTCCCGAGATTGACGACCCGGGGTTCGTCACCGTCTATGGCATCAGGGATCTTCCCTATGGGTAAAGGCTCACTGATTGATCCAGCTGCACTGAACATCTGGACATTCACAGTTCTCTGTCATGGCTTGAACTTTGAAGCACTGTTGCATTGCAGGTATGACATTTTGGTAGAGAACCTCTTCGACCCAGCTCATGTACCGTATGCCCACAAGGGTATAATGCGTGGAATCCGCAAGAAGGAAGATCCTGGAAGATATGTCCCTGATCTTACATGAATGTCACCATTTAGCTTTGGCATTGCAAATGAAGTAGTTCTTTCAGTCTAAATTCAGTTGGCTTACCTACACTCATGCTGGAAGGAGAGAGAAAAAGAAAATTCTTGGCATTCTGGGTAGCTGATTGGGAGTGTTTATTTTCTCCACAGTTGACTATGATAAAGAGGGTGGTGGTCCAATCAAGATGAAAATCGAGGAAGCAAACACAGAAGGGTTTGTGTCATCGCAGGAGCGTGGCTACTTCCAGTTCATCGCGCCGAGCACGCTCGTGGGCTCACCGTTTGCCCAACCCCAAGAGGTGTAAATCCCCTCCCCCTTTGTCAATGCAAGCGAATATAGAAGGAATCCGTAGAACCACCTTAACACGCCAGCACTGTTTTCTGTTCTTGGTGTCCGGTCAGGGCAAGAAGACGCCTCGGATCCTGCTGCTGTTCTTCTGCGTTCCGGTTGCCCCTGGGAGGAGCAGGGTGATCTGGGCGTTCCCGAGGAACGTTGGGGTCTGGCTCCACAACATCACGCCACGGTGGCTGTACCATGTCGGCCAGAATCTTATATTGGATTCAGACATTTTCCTCCTCACCTTGAGGTAACTCAAGTTGTGTTCTATCTCAATTCTCATTTCTCAAAGCTTAGTGATTCAGGCTTGTGTAACTCTTGCCTGCTGAATTCCTTTTGCAGGAGCGCAAATTTGCTGCAGCAGGCCTCGACAATTGGCAGAAAGCTTGCTATGTGCCCACATCGTCAGACAACATGGTGATCGCCTTCAGGAACTGGTTCAGAAAATTCTGCAAGAATCAGGTTGGCTGGGCAACCCCACAAGTCGATCAGCTGCCACCAACCCCTACCAAGGATCAGCTCATGGAGAGGTAAATAACCCCGAAAACATCATATGCCAGAGAATTCTGCAATGCCGTTCTGAACTGTGATGCTAACATCCTGATCAACAGGTACTGGTCGCACGTGGTGCAGTGCACGAGCTGCAGCGCCGCACTCAAGGCCATGAAGGCACTCGAGGTTGCTCTGCAGATAGCATCCGTCGCTGTGATCGGATTCCTGGCCATTGCCAAGGGGACGCTGGTGACATCGACGGTTCAGAGAGCGGTGGTGGTGTCCACGGCCGTGCTCTGCTTCGCCGCGTCCCGCTGGCTAGCCAACTTCATCCAGAAGAATTTCTACTTCCAAGATTACATCCACGCTTACAAGTGATATGTTCAGGAAAACCTGCGGTTTTGTTGCTAGGAATTTTGTCAATTGTCATGATAGGAAGTGCAATTTAGAAATGTGTAGAAACACAGCTTCATACGGTAGCAATTGTATATAATCAACAGGTCATCTTCAGCGATGGTCCAATGATAAAAATTACAAATTAAGTACTATGTTCTTGCAGTAGACACTGGTGATAGGATTCTGGGATCCTGCAGCAAAATATGTAAATCATATGTGAGATACGAACAATAGTCAAACTTCATATTTATTTGCATGAAATCCAGGCAATAGAATGCTGCTGTTCGGAGGAAGGGCAAGCCATACAAAGGAATGCAGATAGTTTCAACGTATCTTAAATACATTGCTTCTCTACCTGTGTTCCCACAAAAATTCCTATGGTTTTCCGTTAAAGGAATCTGTTGCACAATTATTTGAAATGAAGAACAAAATAAAACATCTATGAGTACAAAATGTGTGGGTAAGAACTAAGTTCTTGGTAGCTGGCGGCCACCATTGAAGTTTACGGCAGCTGCACGAGTGAAAACTTATCCTAGCAGAAACAATGGAAGAACAATACGCCATCGAATATATCCCTTAGGCCCTGAAATGCAAAATCGCTTAAATGATAACCAAGAATTCAAATATGAAAAGACACAAAGGCACATGTCAATCAATGAAGATTCTAAAAGTTGCTGTATTATTTGAATTGCTTTGTATGATGTAATAGGGAAATTATCAGACTTTCCATGACGTACCTCGTCATATATGAATCGTCTGCTGTACTGATTACAATCTTTTCGCCCGCTTCAATAAAAGGCGGTGCCTGAGATAGAGGCAAAAGGGTAATGTTAATAAGAAATTTATTCATGGTTTATATATTTTCAATCAGTATCAATAGGTTATGCATCCAAATAAAAATCCAGGACAAAACTAACTCATTTTCAGGTTAAATCAAGGAGCCACATTAATGCAAACAAGTGAACCAATCAAGTTTTTGCAGCAACAAAATTTAGTCAGCAAAAGGAAAAATAAGAGGGTGAATGGATTATGTGCCTAAACTTTAACAAAAATATACAAAAGTATAAAGCTATGCCAATGCAGCAACTTGCTATGATCTAAAAAAAGAAATTACAAACAAAAACATTTATACTGCACTCCATACACAATTCAAAAAAGAGAACAGAGAACAGCACTAGATCAACAAGTGCATGTAGTAACAATACTTCTAGGTAAGCAGACGCAACAAAATAGTGCCCAGAAACTTACAAGCACTGTAAGACCATTATCCAGCACTACCCTTTTGTACCTGCATTTATAACAAGCATGTGGTTAGTTAACTGTATAATAGTGAGTCTTAAACATCTGACTGTAAAACTATGAAGCTAGTATTAGTAAAATATGCACTGTGCTTGCATCACAGGTTAACAGTGTCAAGAAAACAAATGTTCTAAGTGCTAAAAAAATAACAATTTAATGTCAGAGTGCTCATCAAGGGTCTCCAAAGTCCTCTGCACTATCAAGCAATCTATGTAAAAAAAATGATTTAGGAAGCCAAAACTTCTGCATTACGAGTTGGCAAATCATTATACCGCCTAACAGAGGTTTGCGGCCCCTGTTTAAAAGACGTCGCCTAGGCGTCCAGGCGGTCCCAGCTCGCCTTAGAAATCAGACCGCCTTGGGTAGGCGATAAGGCGCTCCAAGATTTGGAGGACGCCTTAGCGCCTTTAAAACCATGTTTGCGGCCAAAAATATCTTACATTTGCAAATCAATGGCAGAAGTGACAGTGGAATTCGGCACAGGTAAAGGACCAAGGAAGCTAGTTTGGACAATTCTGAAGTCTGAACAGGTCACTGCAGCTACTCGATATGTGCATATGCAGATAACTTTCTTAGAATCTCTCTCGAAGCAAATTGCTATTAATCTTGTTAGACACCCAGCATATGCAATCTACCAACTAACCAACCTAAAAGTGGTAAAAGCAACACAACGAATGTTGTTATTTGTAAAAACAAACATTGCATGATATAAGAATAAGTTGATGATGAAATAACATAGAAACTTACTGAGGTTGAGCAGTAAGCCCTTTTGTATTCGGCTGTGCTTCAACAACAGTGCAAGTCACTCGTTGAGGAACTGTAGCAGACATTGGTCGGCCATCAAAGTATTGTAGGTTCACCTTCATTTCATCTGCTCATAAGTGAGAAATAATAACAAACACATTACAAACTAAATTCCAAACTGAGAATACAAAATTAACATGGACACCGCAAATTCAAAAGTTGACGAGCTTTGGAATTTGGAAAGTATGAAAAGTAAAGCCCAACAATAGAAAGCAATTATAAAAATAATAAACATTACTAGTTTGGTAAATATCAGTCTAATGGCAACAAACTCAAGTCTTCCACTTATAGTATTAATCTGAAATGAGATTTTTGTAAGTTATCATGTTACAATACTTGAAAAATAATACTACGCAACCATCAGCTTTCAAATGTGACGAGGGAATTATAAGAATTTCTTCTTGAAGTTAAGTACTATTCACTCGAACCTTTCAGGTATGCAGCAGCTTTGCCAAACAGATCCTTTGAAACTTCAATTTGCTCAAATGTTTCAGGCCTGAAAAAATTATAGCAGATTAGGTCATGATTAAAAATAAATATGGACAGCATCGCCGCTTAGCATGTGAATAGTTAAATGACAAGAAAGTTGGAAAATAAAACCTACTCCATAAGTGTCACGGTGTCTCCTTCCTGATACAGATATGTGAATGACCTCTCCTCAACAAAAACTCCTGAGTATGTTCACACAGAGCATTTAATGACTAGACTAGCATTATGAACACGATTGTATAAGTTTAAAACATGAAAACCTGAACCAAACATGTTATCATAGATGCCAGCTGACACCGAACTAGATACTGTTGGGAATCAGTGTTTATTGTCTCCTTTCCAAATGCAAATGGTGGTCAGACCAATACAAAGCTATAAGCTCAGGTTGTGTAGAGAAGTTGGATAGACAGGAAGGCTGAAACTTAGCCAGAATCAAGATGGGAGCCGATAATTTTGGATGGTTTCTCACAAAATGCAGTTAAACACAGTCCCGCGATATTTTGTATTTTCTTCAACACAACTAATACAATGTGCGTGTGTGCAAAAATAATAATCCTGTCAATCAAATTAAATGCAGCATTAATACAATGAGCTACGTAATTTTGGAGAGGCTCTTGGTCATGGCTGGAATACAAGGTCTTGATCCTAAGACTACCAACTGGTTGGTCGATACATACCAGTTTCTACATCATTACATAGATTCTGTATGGTTATGAATTCAATTTAGTTTGCTCAATCATGTTCCATAGGTTATGAGACTGTCTAAATTGGCTTTGTACATGAATGCCATGACACTCTAAATGAATATAATGTAAACAGGAGAAGAAGTTCTCATGTAAAACACACGTGAGGACATTTCAGGGGGATGGTTACATGCATGGGAGCAGTTAGGCTACAACATAAAGGCTTGTATGGCTGGCTATATCTTAGCTAATAAAATTGCCTTTTCTGTAAGAAAAGAAAAGGAAATCATACTCTCAAGTGCCTCATCAGTACGAAATCTTTCAGTAATTTTGTTTCCAGTGTCAACATCCCTCAGTTCCACCTGCAACACTCAAGTATTCGAAATAAAACAATGTAAATGCTGGCTACTTGTGATTGTGGTAGTGAAGTATGGGGCGCCAATTGCTGCGGCAAATAAGCGATTGAAACAGAATAAACAACCTGTATTGTGGCCCCTCCTCTTCCTTGATGCGAATGTTGTGCTTTTATTACCTGAACAAAACATAACCAAGTCAGTAAACAACAGTGCCTTTTCTTGTAATGAACACAGGTATATACTATTACAAACTTCACTAAAACAGTAACTGCCAATGGGATGCAGAACACCCAAAAAAAAACTTCTGTACCTGATAAATGCGACCTTGGATTTAGGGGTTGGCCAAAGGGATGAGTAACAGTCAGCGATACTCGGAGGAAAAAGTAAAACACAAGAGATGCAAGCACACACCTCTTCTTTGTATTACATTTCCAAGTTTCACCTATAACATATGAAGACAGTCAGTCCCAGAGTTAATCAGCGCATACTGCTTGGGCAAAGAGAACAGAGTGCAGAATGAAAAAAGAATTTGGATAGCCATGATAAGAATATTAACATTACATAAAACATTCATTTTTGCATGGGCATTTTCAGACAATGGGTAAGCCTTCCTACTGAATGCTAGCCGTAGTGAGTTTACTTCAGAAGGACAGCCCATTCCTGTGCCCCATATTATGCAATTTGCACTTTTCAATTCAATACATGCATTCGATCCCTAAGATGTATGATCATGGCTACTGTAATAAACTCCTAGCTACACCCTGCATATAAACGTTTCAAATAGCATGCCTTGCAGCCGGAACTGAGTAAATTCTACCAGAAACAAAAGAGCAACTAATTAATCATGCCGCAGACAAATGAACAAATCATCTTACGCATTTTTGCATCGAATTAAACAAAACAACTGTAACTAACACACAAATTGCATCAAGCTATTAAAACCCAAACTAAACCCTGGGCACGGATCGAGTGACCCGTCTCACATAACAGAGATTAAGAAGAGTCGCGAGGGAATTCTTACATCGGAGCCGAGCATCTTCGCGCCGCGGCGCTGGGTGGCGGACCACGGAGCGGCGGCAAGCGAGCCCGAGGTGGCGGGCGGGGCCCACCGCGCGGCGGCGGCGAGCGTGGCGACCGCATGGGCGCTGCCGCGGGGCGCGTCGGCCGCGGCGTAGAAAAGAGGGAGGCGGCGGGAAGCTTCCAGAACCTTCCGGCGGAGCATCTGCATCGTGAACTGAAGTCGGCGTTGCTCCCCTCCTTCGTAGCTACGGAGTAGGAGAGAAGAGAGAGAACCGGGTCGCAGACTCGCAGGCGAAATGGCTACAATATGGGCCGAGCCCAACATTTTGGGTGGGTTCAGGCCCACGGAACTGTAGGCCGAGCCCAACATTTTCGGCCTCCTGTTTCTCTGATTGGACGGCCCTGAAACCCAAAAGGATGCTGGCGCCGCCGGTGGGACCCACCTGTCCCCTGTCCGAGGTCAAGCCGTCGGCAGCAGCGCCCCAACCAACCAGGCTGCAGCAGCACGCACGCGTCCCCGCGGCATCCCCACCGGCCACCACCACCCGCACCCGAACCCCCAAAATAACCTCGCGGATTTTTTTTGTTTTCCCAAATCTAGCCCTCCACACGCGGAGAAATTTCGGAAGCGGAAGAATCGAAAGGGAAGAGAGGGATACAGAGAGGAGAGAGAGAAGGGGAGAAGCTATGATGCGCTGCGCCGCCGCCGCCGCCGTTGCCGTGGCCGTCGCCCTCGTCGCTGGCGCCGCCGCCGCGGCGTCGCCGGGCGCGGGGCAGGGGGCGGGCACATGCGCGCGGAGGGACGCGCCGCCGTTCCTCGACGCCATCGGATCGCGCTGCCCCTTCGTCCGGATCGAGCCGTCCCCGCCTCTCGAGGTAGGCCTCCTCTACTCTTCCACCGCCTAATCGGCCAACCTAGCCGCCACGTTCCTGTTGTCTACATGTCAACGCTTGAATTAGTTGCGACAACAGTTTTCTTTTCTTTTTTTTTCAATTCGCCTTCGGAAAGATTTGCCTGCAAAACCTGGCGATATTAGAGGTGGGAGCTAGGTAAAGATGCCGTGAGTTTTGTTATTTTTGTTCTGCTACAAATATTCGCACCATGATGGGTGCGAATCTTGTTCTTTGCTAATTAATCATATATTTAAAAACTAAAGCAGGAAAACCAGAAGCATGGGAATTTTCTGAGAAGTGTTATACAAAATACCGGAGGAAATGAGGAATCTAGTCACCCAATAAACATTTAGTTGTGTGATAAATGTGTTGATGAATGCCATTGGCTGATAACAAACAGAATTGGGGGCTATAAGATTCAAAGGAAGGAAGGCATGGGGCAACACGGATTATTTGTGTCTTTGTTTCAGCAGAAAAAGACTCGTTGAGCATGCAGTGAGATGCTGCTTGCGTCCCTTCATACTCAGTCAAGCAATTTGACAGTACAAAACTCTTTTACGCGACCATTCCATGAGTTATAGCAACAGTACGTAGTGATAAAATGGCTGAGAATATTAGTTGTTTATTCTGTAAATAATATCTACATTTTACACTTCAGTTTATTAGCGAGATATGTATAAATATTAGGAAAGTGAAAAACTACTTGTACATGCACGTACTGTCCTAACCCTCCAAAATACTGCAAGAGTTCTGCAACAATGTTTCTGTGATTGCAGTATGAGATGTGTTTTTTTTATGAGATTTTGGTTTGGATGAAAATTTCAACCTAAAACTATTACCGTTATGATGACACGCTGCAGTTTATGTTGATCAACCTAATTTTCTGCAGATCCATTAATCAGCTTTAATTTAATCCACTGTTGACACATTTTTACTTGATGAAGAGTCTTGCTTTTTTACTTGATTAATTGAAAACTCTGGCAGTGCAATGAATGTGGATAGTTTACAAAATTTAGAAAGTTGTGGTTTCTTCAGTAGTACTTACTATACCTTATCTTCTACTGAAGGTGAGTGGAGAGGCTGTTGATACAGAGTTGAACCTTCGGCGTAGGGGTGCTTCATACTCTATTCTCTTTTACGCTGCATGGTGTCCATTTTCAAGCAAATTCCGACCAATATTTGAAGCACTCAGCACTATGTACCCTCAGATACATCACTTTGCTGTTGAGGAATCTTCTGCTACGCCTAGGTATGTGAATCTTAATCTCTTTAGTGTTAGTCTGCTCAGTGCACTGCATCTGCTTGTTCAGTGGATTGCTGCTCATTGCACTGCATCTGCTTACTGTAGTTTGTTTTCAAGATATGGTGTTCGCGGTTTCCCAGCCATTCTTCTTGTAAATGAGACTACTATGGTTCGATATCGGGGTTCAAAAGATCTCAGCTCTCTGGTGGATTTCTATAAGGAAACTACAGGTACCATTGTTACTCATCTCATGCATTTATTGAATGGACACAGATTTTTTCAAATGTGCTTTACTTGGGACTTGAGCAAATCTAATGATTGAGAATATAGTCCTTAGGTTCCCTTTATTGGGAATTCTGTGGATTATTTTTGCTTTAGCTTTATTTTTTTAGTTAGTCGTGTACTTTTTAGTTTCCAACCCCAACTTGCTTGGGACAAAAGGCTATGTTGTTGTTGTTGTTGTGTACTTTTTTGTTTCTATCTTGGAAATTATTACTGTTGCCTAATGGTGAATCAACTGCACCAAACCTCGGATACTCTTGACTCATGATGGGGCCCCCATGTGGTCATGCACCAAGATTGCGATCTTATTATGACGTTTTACTCTGAGAGGTTTTTGAATGATTTATGCCTGTGAATGTGCACAAGCAGTATGGTGTAATAGTTTCTGTGGTAATTGGGCATGCTCAATTGCTCATAGCAACATGTCATAATAACATGTATTTGACCCCCACTATGCAAACAATAAACAGGGATATGTCCTACGCTACATTTGTGTCATTTGGATGGTTATACCACAGGTACTACCGGATAGTACTTCAAAGCATTTTTCTGACAGATGTTTTCCTGCTGCAGGTCTAGATCCAATTGCGTATCTTGATATTGTTCAGCAAGAGAGTGCAGGGAGCTTGAGATCCATCATGTTGTGGGACCGATCTCTTCGTGAAATGGCAAAAGATGAGCCCTTTTTGTTGCTTGCAGTTCTTTTTATCATCCTGAAGGTTGCGGCATACTTCATACCTGCTGCCGTGTCTCATCTGAGAGCCTTCTTAGTCGTGCGCGTCCGAAACTTGAACTTGGGGATCCGTAGGGGATCAAACCAGCTCTTGGATCGAGTATTGAATGTACTTGATGTGAGGAGGCTTTGGAGCAAGCTTAGACTGAGCAATAAGGCAACAGACCTAAGGAAAGGAGCAAGTAATGCACGAGCTTGGGCCTCATCATTTACTTCTGTTTCACTGGGTGAACCGTCGTCTTCAAGGCAAGCTTAGGCTTTTTGGAGGTGTTGTTTGTTAGAGTAGCTGCTCACATGGTCGGAGACCATTTAATCTCTGTTTCCCGTCCTGTAATGTACCATGGTTCTCTGTTCTGTGCAGCCAGGAAGTGGGGAAACCTTACAGGCATGTAAATTTTGAGGACATCATGTGCTGTTGTATATTAGGAATACCTTTGCATTTGCCGATGCAATGCCTAATCTTTCTGTCCATTAACTACAAAGTAAATTGGCCATGTATGGTGAATGTCTAGTGTTTTTTTTAGGATTTATTTCTGTCTGTTGTGCTGTATTGGTAATTTACACTGTAGTTTGTATTAAATAACTTGGTTTCACTTTGTTATTCTGTTTTAAGCCAGCATGAAGAGCTTGAAGGTTCTGCCATTGAGTCATGCCTGATCTGTGGAACTCTATTGCATTCTTGAGTTGTAATGGTCACTATATTGTTCGGAAGAAACAAAATCACATGAAATCTAAATGGCTCTCTTTTTTGGTAAACTTTGTTATTTCCTCCGACCATTTGTCTTTCAAGGTTTCTTAAGTTTTTCTTTCTGTACGATTATCCATTGCTGTCTCTGGTCGCTATCTTGCGTGGATTTCTGCAGAAGCTTCATAACAGATGTTGCCTTCTTAACTGGTGTGTATATCTTCATTTCTTAGTTCATGTATATTTATCGCCTTCTTTGCTTGACCATGCTGTGTGAATTTGATTTGACTTGCAAATAACGTTCTGGAAACGTTCTCATAGTTTGATGGAAAAGGATTGACGTGGATGCGGATTAGGTGGCAGTGGCATCCAATTCTGACAGCTGATGACGGAGACAGATTTAATGAGTTTGTTATGCCGTCTAATTAAAACAACTGTATTTAAACTGTATGTTATTCAGTGTGCCTTTGCAAAATAAAGCTCTGAGTAAGACGTGTGCCGCTGCCGCGCCTTTTTTTTTTCTGAACTTGTGGATGTGGTATTTAAAGTCACTAGCATAACAGCTAAACTCTTAAGTTATTCGATATCTTCATAGCTAGTAGATTTCACAAGGCGTCTTGGGCGTAGATAATTAACCCATGTATTGAGCCAATTATTTTACTTGTACAGTGGCTTTCTCCTGATGGATGGGTGCAAAAATTTCACATTTTCGGTCTGACGCGATCGCACAGAAACGTGAAAGAAATAATGAGCAAAGAAAAAAATATTTCAGTGTGCCACCGCTAATTTCACAAAAGTGAAGTGTCCAGCAAAATTTTCCAAGAAATAATGAGCAGAAATTGATGGTAGACTCCCCGAGAAGTAGGCCCCAAAGAACATTTTCACCCTTGTCACCTAGCAGCAATACTGGCTAAGCCCAAACACACGCAAACACTTTCAAAAATTGTTTGTCATTCCCTTGCTGCAACAGGTGTCTCTGTTCCCACTGCCACTCATTCTTCTCCAGTCGTTTGCCTCCAGAAAAACAAAAGGTATCCTTCCATGCCACCGCCTGTGCTGATTCCTGGGTAGCATCCATTCTTGACCACTCTAGGTATCATCGCTGCAAGCTTCCAGCTATATAGATCCCTGATCCAGACTTGCCCATGAGCAGAGCGGTTTCCATGGATGCAATCAGCCTTGACGAGTGGGAGCTCCTGCCTGACCACAACAGGTCCTCTTCTTGGAAGAGGACTGCAGCAATGGCGGCCATGGCGTCGTCGGCGGTAAAGACCGGCTCTTGCTCGGCGACGAGCTGGTCGTGATCGACATGGATCACTTCGCCCTTGCATCTCATCCTCCTCCCTATGATTGCATCCCAGATGAGGGGGGTGCCATGAAACCAGTCCTGCTGCCATCAGAAGATGCCTGTGTCCATGATCCAGCCACCGAATTCAAGAACATCGTCGTCGTCCCGGCCGAACCGAAGCGAGAGGAGCTCGTGAGCAAGGTGACCGAGATACTGATCTATGCAGAGGAAGATCATGACGAGATTGTCAAGTCCCCTGCTGGTGTCAAGGAGGCTGATCAAGATGAGGTGCTGGTTCAAGCTGTAGCACCTGATGGTCAGTGTGTTCTGGAGGAAGAAGGCGTCAACAAAACTGGCCTCAGCGTGGGGAACCTGAGGGCGAATGGTGTCGGGGCGCTCTGCTCGTTTGGGGTTGCGGCTGCCACGTTCGTCATCTTCCTGCTTGGAGGCAAGCAGCACCAGCAGCAGAAGAGGCGGGATCGCAAGATCCAGCTCCAGATGTATGCCGGCGATGAGGTTCGTGGCTCTTCCCTGATGCCTTGTACCAATTCAGCTTTTTTAACATCTGCAAACATTCCTAACGGCATGTTCATGGATTAAGATATTGCTTACTTATTCTTTACTCCTCTTTTTAAAACTTATAAACTTAAACCTCAGTTATACCTTAGTGCAAAGATAATGAAAAGAATAGTTGGGTTTCGACCGGATTATTTTAGAAAGGAATCTTGGAATAGGTTATGGATAAATCAGTACTAGAGAAATGGGGTATTCTGACATTGATTGTGCTTGCTTTATTTGATCTGCAGAGGATTCAGCAGGCTGTGCAGCAGGCATCCAGACTGAACCAGACCATGTCGTCGGTCATGGGAGGCGCATCGTCGGCACGGGCAAGCATATCGTTTGGCGGGTACTATCAGGGGTTTTGATGCGTCAGGAACTTGGAATTTCATGCGTGATTAGTACTAGATCGTCCTGTAATTATTGTTTGCTTTGTACATTCTTTATGTATTAGCCAGGGGGCCCAGCTGCCGATGGCCTGTGTGTACATTACCTGCTCCTGGTACTAGATGTGAAAAATGGTATCTTTGTAGATCAAATTGTAAAACCATCACTATGCACAAATGAACAGATATCGGATGCAAACTTTTGTTTCATGGTTCTTGGCTTGGCGTGACCGCTTCACTGAATCTGCTCTCCATACGCCAAGAGTGACTGTTGATTTGTCGATTAGTACAGCACTGCAGGGCACCGACTGTGATCCAAATTCCAAGAAAAACCCGTCGAGAAAAATCTAGGAAAATGTCAAGTTAATCGTCCAAGGATCGGAAGCGCGACGCGGCAAGAAATCGCGTACCCACGTGCCAGAGGATAAGGAGGAGCCATCTTCGAACAGTGCTCCTCGACAGCAATGGCTGGGACAGGTCCGGGGTGGGGAGATGAGCCTGACACCGCTGTTCGTGAGGCTGACCCAGGAAGGCGCCGTGTTCCTTGAAAAATTCAGTAGAACTGTTTGCATCCAACTATTTAATTTAATCTGAAGGAAACTGAAAAATAATCAAACAGTCGAGGGTTACGTCGTTTCTCCCATGCCCATCGAATAATGAGCACGTTCATTTCAAGCCCATGGACTCGTTGCTGGGCTTCTGATACCGACGCCTCAATCATTCATTCAAGGCCCATCCTCCGACACATCTCGGTATTTTCCCTTTCTGCTTCGAAAACACCGACGCAAATGGCGATTTCGCAGTGCAAAACTTGTTGACTTGTTCTGAATGAATCTTGTTCTTCCATGCTCCTCCACTGTACTCCTGTGCACTGATGTGGCGGGACACACTGGTGATGGCGTAGTACTACCACCAGTCCAGCCTATGGCATCTGGCCGGCGATCGGTGCCTTTCAGGGCGTCGGCGGCAAGGCATGTCCTCCGATCCACTAGGCTCTCCGTTCGATCTCTTTAGGCAACTGATTACAGCACTGATCAGATCAAGGTGCCCTGACCCCGGCCGCTCAACGAACTGACAGCGCTGCTCCTTCAATGCGATGCAAGAGGAGCCCGGTAGGCCACATCATCAAAGCTGAGTACGTAGCTGCTGTTACTGCCATCTCTGGCTTGAGCCATGAATGCTCGTACCCACCCACTTGAAAGATTTCAGATTTTCGTTGCATCGAATATGCCCTGTTCGGGCACAGGAGATTTTGCTAGAGCTAGCGACGCGGCAGTCGACGAGCTGCAACTGCAAGGTGTTCACTGTTCCCCCGTCGTGTAGCTCCGGCGCTGCGGCGGCCGGCCGGCCTTGTCGGTGGGTCAGCTAGAGCTAGGCCGGCTCCACACCCACTTCGGCCATGCGGGCATGCGGCGGCGTCGGAAAAGAGAGGGGAATCCTCCGGGCGGCGCTCGAGTCCGTCGGAGAAAGACGAGCCCAGGGCGCGGGCGCGTGCACCTGCGGAAAGGATCGCTGGTCCGTTGGTCGAGCGCAGCCATGGCACCCTCCACGTGCGCCTGTCATCCGTCGATAGCTCGCTCGCCTCGTTCAATTCATAGCCCCTACTAGCTTTCATTCCATTCAAACTGACCGACTGTCTGATTGATCGATGCTAACGACCACGTGCTCGTCGGTCCGTACGGTCCCGATCGGCACGAAAGCTCCGTCTAACGACGACGTACAGGTAATCAATAATCCTCCCGGTTGTGACTACAATTAATGGATCCAGTCGGCTCGTTTATTATGTCTGCATCCAATCCGTCGCATGAAGTCATCTCCACTGCTCGATCAGTGGCAGTGCAGTGCATGAGGAGTTGAGGACTCCGCGTCGATTTGGGATTGGTTACATGTACATGCCTGCATATATAATGCCGTCCAAGATTATTTGGTCACCTGATCTAGGAGTGACGAGGGTGCGGGGGAAAGGGGAGACCCGGCCGGCTGCCCACCAGCTGAGCAAGCAAGCAACAGAGAGCGCACGCAGCAGAAAAGGCAAAGAAGCCTCCTGTGATCGTCACCTCAAAAGTGCAGGTTTTCCCCGTGCCCCATCATGCTGTTCTTGCTTGCTGCTGCCATGCCTACGTACGCTAGCTGCAAATCAGGTCGCGTCAATCTGGGTGACGCAGGTGAAGTCTAGCGCAAGCAACTGCATAGCCTTTGGGAGTGTCATCCGATCCTGACAAGGGAACAGAGCATTTTCTGAGGTCGTTGTTGCTCGATCGATCACTGCTCTTACTTCCAGCTGCCGAGGCATTATGCTATCGTATCTCCAGTCCGCCAGCTAATACTGTCTTCGTCCGTGGAGTAGCTTTGGCTGCAATCGAGATCTCCAGCCCAGCTAATAGCCTAACAAAAAGAGACGCCCGGCCGGCCGGCCGATTGTTCAAAGCGGAGGCAGCGTGGCGGTGGCCTGCAGGAGGGGGAGGATAAGTGCAGATCAAGCAAAGCAAAGCTTCAGTCCAGTCCAGCTGCTGCATGCTCGCACTGTTGCGTGCCGGTGGGGCGAGCGTGGCAGCCGGCACGGCACAATGAGCTCAAGCTTTTCACGCCGTGCGCGTGTGGGGTGCGTGGGGTGTGAGTGAGTGCCTACGCCTCGGCCGCGTAGGGACAGCTAGCGTTGCATGGCGGTGCTCTGTGTCTTGCGCCTGCTACCACACGAACTGGAGGACATCGCAGTCGTCTCTGTGGTCATGCTGCTGATGACTTGGCTGCAGCTGCAGCTTCTCGTCTTGGAATGTAATAATCTACAAACTCGAACAAACTGGCCCTAATTTACGAATATTATTATTTGTACACATGATGCTGTGCCTGAAAAGTTCATCAAGTTTTTTTTTTAAAAAAAAAGTTCCTCGAGTTCAATGGCCTTCTTGCGCGACTGCAGAGCATCATATTAGAATGCTCATAATTATGAAACTACTTGGACATGTTTCAAAGGGAACTAATTAAGAGGATTATTGCTATTTAACCTTAAACAGTTGAGTTGTCATCATCTCCAAGAAAGAATAAAGAAGAAGGCATTCTCGAGTTGCAATAGCTCTGGCGCTCCTTACAGCTCTGGCGCTCCTTACAGCTACTTCTGCAAGTGCACCGTCAGTACGTTATCATAGCAAAGTCATCATTAGCGTGCCTGGCACTTTTTATCCCGGCCTGATAGAGAGACTTTTTCCTGTAAAGCCATTCGCTTTATTAGCCTTTTTTTTTTCCTGCGATCATTGCCACCGAACCAGGAACAAGCATAGCTTATTTTGCTTGAAACAGAAAATGCCCACCAAACAACAAGGGAAAAAAAACACAAGTAAATTAAAGTGCACACTCAGAATTCTTCCATTTTCCCTCTAGCCTTGACAAAAATATCTATAAGTAGGCAGTAAAATTTTCATATTATGGTCTTATGGATTCATGAAATACCCACATTGCATGCCCACAACCAATCATTTCTCTCTATCTGAACTCTGAAGTGATTTATTTATATCACGAGTCCATAGTTAATATAAAAGGGCAGGCATGTAGTATATCAGCACACAATCTTCTTGCCATCATCAGCACGCCAAAGAGCTGAGTGTTGATCTCCTGCCCTTAACTTTTTCTAGATACCATTATCTGCGATCCCCAGCTGCGCACAGATTTCCTGGCAAAAGGCCCTGCGTCTGCATGGACATGATGCTATACACGCCAAAAACGCCAGCAGGGTCAGAAAGCAAAGTGACAACCAGAATGCATGGACATCATGATGATTCTACTTGGAACACCAGAGTCCTAGACTAACGTGGTGTGTCACCAAGTCATCATCTGAAGATTTGAGTGCATTTTGTAGTCACTAAGGTAAGGTAACAACATACTCCAACCTCATATAGTCGCAGCAAATTAAAGCACAGAAACTGCTATCTTGTGTGAAGATCACTCTAGAGTCTAGTTAGACTCTAGAGGAAAGGGATCTAGGTCGTCAGGACCATTCTAAATCTTAGAAAAAAAAAATTGAACAGTAACTCTAGCTAGCTCCAACTCACAAAGGTCAGGGGGAGAAAGGGTCAGTTCGAATTCCACCTATTGGTTACTCCAACTCACTAAAGTAAACTCCAATAAGTCAGGGTTCAGAATTTCGGTTCTACTTGTCACTACTGATAAATGCATATGCCACCATACCAATTATTTCGGTTTTTACTCGGATGAAGTTACTTCAAATTTCAGTCAAAACTTTCTTAATTTTTTGAAAAGAATTGGTACGGTCCGGTTTTTGTTCAACCGGTCTTTATCGGCCCCTCTGAATCTTTTACTTGCAAATGGGAACACTGCTCCAAGTACATTCACATTTGACTCTAATATAAAAGTACTTTTCGCATTTGAGTGATCTGTAGAGTCATATTAACACTCTGTCAATTTTTTTTTTTTGAATAGGCAACTTGAACACCACCACCTACCACTGAATGGTAGTTGGCTCTAACTAGGTGAGTAATTAATTGAGAACTTGATATGGGACCCTAAACAACTCTTTTTCTCCATGAACAAACAAGTTTGTACCCTCATGGTGTTAGTGTGCTACTCCTCATTAGAATTTATAGGTGTGTCTTTCTTATTGCTTTAGTTCCAGTGAGTGAAGTAGGTGCAAGATAAAGGGGGTGCACATATGGCTCACACTTTTCACATAAAAATACATATTCTTGCATAAATAAAACAAAAGTATGAATATAATTTAGAAGTTAAAATCCCAAGAATGTACTACTGATCTTGCTTTTTCTTATCAGCTCCCCAATGCACCAAACTATGAAAATTACTTCTCAATGATGAGAGGGAACTGTGCTGAAGTGAATTCATCTTTAGAAAAATGTGAAGGGGAACCTGTGTTGAGTGAATCTATTTCTTGAAAAAATGTGATACGAATACGAAGAGGAAACTGTGTTCTCGGGTACCTTTGCTTGGAGATGAAGCAGAGTGAAGAGGGGAGGTGATTATGATCTCCAGGAGGTGAATAAATGCGGCCTCGTGGGCGTGCAGTTAACGGATGGGGTGAAATGGGCCCAGATCCAAGAAAACCGTTGTCCTTTCTCATTGATTCCTGTTACCTCACTGCATGGTACCACGGTGTACGGTGTACCTGCATTTTCACTCTTGTTAATCACATAAAGTCATGAACATAGAAGACGAAGTGCACCGCAAAACCAAATGCCATAGTAGTACAATTTGCAAATTGCACAAAACAAAACTATCCTATCCTATGATAATTTTTTAATAGGATAGTAGGAGAATAGGATAGTTTTTTTTGTGTGTGCCATAGTAGGAGAATAGGATAGTGCTACTGATCAGGATGGCTTAGACGGAATATTTTTGAAAATGACATGTTGTATAGTTTACATTCTCAATCATGCAATAAAACTAGTGAGTGTTGTATAAAAAATTGGTATGGACTATGGAGAAGCAATGATTGAGAACGCACGCGTCACCCACTTTTCTTTATAAGAAAACCCCATTTCTATTTGAGTATTCGCAGCAAAGCCAAGCATAGGGGAAGCATATAAGCCGCGAGCAAGTGGGGCAAGAGATGCTTCATTTGCCATTTGCCATTTTCATTTTTTTAAGGGGCTTTGCCATTTTCTTTTTCTGGGATTTTTTTCCCTAAAGTCAGATACATGGCTATTTTTTTTCGAAACATCATGGCTATTTATTTAGATCCGACAACAGCGAGGGATGGTCTCACTCTCACGGTGTACCTGTACTCCTGTAGGATGCATACTCCAGTCATTTTCCACTGTAATGCATGTGAACCGGTTCTCCCCGGAAGAGAAAATTCAGAAAAGGAGTTGCCATTCTCATGGCAGGAAGGCAGCAGAGGGCAAGGCTCAAGAGAGAGAAAGTGACACCATGTGCAACCTTCAACTGAAAAAAAATACTTTCATTGTGTTCATGGGAGAAAATAAGGCTGCCTTTTTTAGAGCAATTTGTCATGGACATGTGGGCCAGGGTCATTGTGAGTCATTGACATGTGGGCCAGGTTCATTGTGTTCATGGGTCATTGTGAGTCATTGACATGTGAGCCAGGGTGTCAAATCTTGAAATGCATGCGAATTGGGTGTAATATTTAGAAATTACTAATTTGTGCATCTGTTCACTTCTGTCTGAGAGCACGGGACAGTAGGAATCTTAAATGACATGAAGGGTTCAAGCGTTTTGACTGATCTCTTTCCTGATTGTCTGATCATCCATGGTCTAATTTTCGAGATCTTTTCCTAGATATGATCTGCAGTACAAGATCACACAAGCCATTCACTCTCCTAGCATTAAAATGTACTGGTAGCTACTACAGTAGTACTGCCTAGTGGCAACAGTCTCACTGGGCAATGGCTGCGGTCACAAAAAGAGAGGAGCAGCCGGCGGCTGCAGCTCTCTCCTGCCCTGAATCCCTCACTCCTCTCCCCTCCATGGAGTGAGTTGGCTGCCAGTGCGTGTTGTATCTTTGTATGGCTGTACTTTATCCCTCCTCACACTAACCTTTTGTCTCCTTCCTCCCAAACCACCTCCACCCCTCCCCTCCCACTACTTCTTGCGAGTTCCTTGCTGCTGCGGCTGCTTGCTTCCCTCATCTCTAGTCTGTACTCTGTACACTGCTTGGAGTGGTTGCTGGTGTTCTCCCCACTTGCTCCTCTCAATCCCCTCTCCCATGGATGTGCATACATCCTCCTCTTCATCTTCTAGTGGTTGCCTTTTTCTTCCGGCTTGAAGTTGAAGCGTTTCTCCTCGCCTGGGGGAAAGCTTCCGTTTCGCGTCCCGTTCCTGGTGCCACTGCTGTGGTATAAGGACGGAAAGCTCGAGCCATCTTCTGAAGAAATCCAGGCGGAAGATTGCTCCGTCGCTGCGGTTTCGCGGCGACCGTGGCCGGTTGCCGCATTCGCGGGGCTGGATTGCGGTGGAAAGGGGCGGCGTCGTGAGGAAATCTTGCCCTGCAATCAATCGCTCTGCTGCCGCTTGCTTTCTGGGCGGCTTGTCGGTGCTGCCTTTTGCAGTAAAGGGTGGGATCTCGCGGCCGGCGGTGGCGGCATTACCGGATCGAGCAATCTTCGACGGCGACCTCCATATCTGCGTGGCCGATCTGGGCACGGTCGGCAATCTCTTCGCCGGCATTGTGAGGCGGGCCTGCCGGGTGGTGTGAATTGCTGCTGTGAGAAGAGCAGAAGAGCGGAGCGCTGCGCTGTGATCCAAGCGGGCTCCTGCGCTCCAGGTGTTCGCCGAAAGGCCCAGGCAAGGGAGCCATGAGGGACTTCCCGTCCTGCTTCGGCGAGAGCGGTGTCCAGATCGCGGATGCGTCGTCTTCGTCGTCCAGCGCCGGCAAGGGCGCGGCGCAGAACCTGGTGACCTGCCTCTACCAGCCGCAGTTCTCGGGTCGGCCCTGCGTGATCTCAGTCACGTGGAGCAAGAGCCTCATGGGGCAGGGCCTCAGCATCGGCGTCGACGACCTGTCCGGCCAGTGCCTGTGCAAGGCGGACATCAAGCCGTGGCTCTTCTCCAAGAAGAAGGGGTCCAAGAGCCTTGACGTCGAGGACGGCAAGATTGAGGTCTTCTGGGACCTCTCAGGCGCCAAGTTTGGTGCTGGGCCAGAACCAGTGGAGGGTTTCTATGTTGCAGTGGTGTTCGACCTTGAGCTCGTGCTCTTGCTGGGTGACATGAAGAAGGATGCTTACAGGAAGACTGGAGCCAACCGGTCAATGCTGAATGCCGCGTTCGTCGCAAGAAGGGAGCACATATATGGCAAGAAGGTCTACTCTGCTATGGCACAATTCTGTGATAATGGCCATTTCCATGACATCGTCATTGAGTGTGATACCATCGGCCTAAAGGATCCATGTCTCGAAATAAAGGTTGATAAGAAACCAGTGATGCAGGTGAAGCGCCTGGCGTGGAAGTTTAGGGGAAATCAGACAATCCTCGTTGATGGCTTGCCTGTGGAGGTGTTCTGGGATGTCCACAGCTGGCTCTTTGGATCGACGACGAGCAATGCAGTCTTCATGTTTCAGACATGCCAGGCACCTGAGAAGTCACTGCCATGGTCGTACTCACAGATTTTTAGGGAGTCCCAGTTGCAAGGTCTTGGTTTCTCGCTGATCCTGCATGCATGGAAGATTGAATAGTTTTTTTTTTTTTTTGCAGGATCACAATTTGCCTCTGCACCTGCCTCCTTTTCTTTAGTGCTAACAAAAGATGGTTTGTTAAGTGTCGGTTCATCAGAATGCTATGGAGGCTCTCCAATATATGTTCTTTCATTTGATTTTGGTTTGCCATCTTTTTATAAATGCTTTGTTTAAATGGTTGGCAACATGATGTGATATCCCAGTGACTTTGGCACTTTGTTCTCTTCCTTCTTGTGCCATAAGTGAGGATAATTTTGATGATCAATAGTTCAGCAGTGGCAATGCTCAAAGAAGAGAATGTTGTTATGATGTAAAGCATATCAAAGCTCCAATACAGTTTAATTGTAAATGATAGTAATGTCCAACAAATTTGAGTTGTCCACTGTTTCTCCTTTTGTATTGCCTTATGATCACTCACAATTCTTACTGAATAACAAAACTGTAGAGCACATCTCAATATAACTTTGATTCTGTGGAAAAGTTAGGAAATTTAAGGAATCAAAACATGTGAATACGTGGGCATCAAGGTTTGTAACACTGATAGCTGCCTTTTTGTGCATCTGGGCACCTGAATGTGCCTGATCATCCTGATGAGTATCCTGAAGTTGAGATAAAACAACTAGTCGAAGAGATTCTTATGTGGCTTACTTTTCTATAATTTTGAGTTATTTTTCAGCTCCGATACGGTTTATTTGTTATGACAATAATGCCCAACAAAAGGTTGAGTTGCTTCTTATTGTTCCCCTGTTTGTCATCTGTTACAATTGTTAATAACAAATTTCTGAAGTACATCTATCCTTGAACCTGTGGAAAAGTTTGAAGTAGAGTTTTAGGAATCAAAACATGTACATACTTAAGCATCAAGGTTTGTTGGTAATTCCTTTTTTGTGCTTATCTGTGGGCACCTGAATGCGCTTATCTTTTCTAGGAGTCTGATCATTCTGATGAGTGTCCTGAAGTTCAGATAAAAAAACTTAATAACTGAATGCTGAATTCTGGTGCAGTTTGGTCAATTTTGGTTATATATCGGTTATATATCTTCCAATTATATTGTTATTTACTTCTTTTGTGCGATTTTTGGATTTGCTTTCAGCACTCTTATGGTTCTAAGCATATCCTGTGTTTGCCCACCCAATAAGTTGCGTGTAGCTCTAGTGCTTTCCATAGAGACCGAATGGACAAGGAAACTTAACAGATTTTCCAACCGATGGACCACTTCAGCTCTGATGTTGAAAAATAAATGAGGCATTATATACATCGTGAGTCGTTAGCAATAAATTGAACCTCTCTTAGCCATCATTTTTTCTACACTGATAGGAACACTACTTTATATCTTGTCATTTGTGCATTGTGCTGTTCAGTATTTCCTAATTTTTGTAATTCTGTTGGCCTCTTCCTTTCAGCAAAAGGTTGTCAAATATCATCATTCACAGGAATTTATTGGAACTTCCAAGCAAGTCATGGGCCTCTGAAAATGGGTGAGCAGTATTAAACCAAGAAAGGCATGGATTAACATTCTAGGTGAGCACGATGTCCACTAAAGTGTTTTATATGGATGCCATTGAGGAAAACCCTCATATATTGCCAACAACATAAAACTCCCTCCCTCTCTCTCTCGTAATGGTGGACAGGGAGGGTTTCATCCCGGGCAAGGGGAGCTTTGATCACTTTACTCTTTAAAATAAGCGCTGCCAATACCTTTCCATACAGAAAAGTTTGGGTGTCTCATTAGGCCAACTGATGATTTGGTTTAATAAACAGTGTACTACTGTGTTGTGCTAGTGCCTCTCCATTCATTACACCAATTAATTGTTTGTGGCATGGTGCAACTTGGTTAGTTGCCTAACCTTTGGAGTTAACACAATGTCGTGTTTCTGGTAAGTAGAGACAAATACATGACCTCCATGGATGCTGACCTGTGAGAAGAACCTCACAACTGATGGTTGTTATTGTCTGCTGATTGCTACTTTAATGAGAAAACTAACACTGGAATGACTTAACTATGTGGTGTCTGGCATAGAGACAGAGCTGAAATGATATTTTCCCCTCAACAGAGAAAAAATGAAAAAGGAAATCTCAACAGCCTAAAAGCGGGTGCATTCCCCGTTTGCCGGTTAAGTGGGTGCATAATTATTCCATTTTGTGGTTTTCCAGAATCCTATGTTGACTAATGCCCTGATGGCTCATATGATATTTGTGTAGCATTTTTTCAAATTCCTTTAACATTCAAAACATACCGAGTTAAGAATGATTACACACCTAGCTTAGTTGAGTGAAGGTTTAGATGTACGATTCACTGTAATGATTATCCCCCATTTCGAAGGCAGGTTCATCCCATGTTATGTGCTATCATATCTGATTGTACAACACTGAGTTGATCAAATTCCACTCTCTTTGGTCGATGATCTCTTGAATTCTTGAGCTGACCAAATTATGTAAAAATGGCCGTATCGGAAACGACGTACCGTGATTATGGTATAATTTTCGTCCCCTCTTTATTAAAACTAGCGGAAGGGCACGTGCGCAGGCGCGTGTTTAAAAAAAATACTAATTTAGAGATGTAGTTAATATAATCTTTTTAGATTAATTTAGAGCGCTCGATCATCATAAAATCCGACGGTGTAGGCTTAAAGTGAGATGTAGTCAATATGGACTCTTTAGATTAATCTAAAGCGTTCGATCATCGTAAAATCCGACGGTCGGACGAAACAAAAGACGACGGACGAAACGAAAAATTCCTCGTCCTTTATCATATAGCATATAGTATAGTATAGACTTCTCCAAAGTAACGTACCGCGAGTGTATCCGTACCTCGACCCACGTTGCTCGGATCTGGGAACTTTTGTGACACTGCTCCCTCGTCATTTCCCTCTGTCGCAAAATATACTTTTTTTTGAGCTAATGTCGCAAAATATATTAATCTTAGCAGAAAAAAGTCTCTTTTACCTCCCTGGACATGAGGCCGAGTCTACGTTTCCTCCCTCAACCGCAAAACCAGATATATAGCCTCCTCCAAGTCTCAAAACCGTTCGTTTTACCCCCTCGGCGGTATTGACAGCGGTTTTGGCTGACGTGGCGGTGGGCCCCACATGTCAGCGCGGGCCCCACCCCTCTCTCTTCTTCCTCTCTCTCCTCTTCTTCCTCTCTCTCCACCGCGCGAGGCATCTCTGGCGACTCCCTGCAAGGCATGGCGAGACGCTCCTTTCCCATCTGAATACCACCCTTCTAATAAACTTGTTAGCTTCAAATAGGCATCTGATTCATTGCCTTAGCTTCTGTAATCTTATCAACGGTGACAACATTTAGGGACAAATTGAGCTCGCGGCGGAGCTTTTTGCTTCTCTGTCAGATGCAGCGACAGAAGTATTGACGAAGCATGGTGGCGCCGCAGATTTCAGCTAGGAACCACGGGGTCATGGCACTGCCAAGTGCCAGTTTCTCCTATGCTCAATTCGATCTGCAAAAACATGGAGGGCGAATCGGTGGCTGTACTTGCGAGGAAGGTTATACGAGCAGGGAAATCCGCTAGTTGTGCTTACCAGGTGGTGTTGTCTCGTCATTTGGCCCCCACGGCAGCGCCGCAGCGGTAGCTCGCCGCGCTCCTGTGCGCTCACGCCTCCCCACGCTGGCCATGCATGCGCACTTGCGCCTCCACGTGCTGCTTCTGGACCCCGCGCCGCCCGCCCGCCGCTGGACCACCGAGCCGCCCTCCCGCCCGCCGCCGGACCACACCAGCGCGCCGCCCGCATGCCGCTGCTCGCCCCGCTCGGGTGTCGAAACGCCTCGCGCAGGGAGTCGCCGGAGATGCCTCGCGCAGTGGAGAGAGGAAAAAGAGGAGGGAGGAAGAAGAGAGAGGGGTGGGCCCACGCTGACATGTGGGGCCCACCGCCACGTCAGCCAAAACCGCTGTCAAAACCGTCGAGGGGGGTAAAACGAACGGTTTTGAGATGGCTAGATATCTGGTTTTGCGGTTGAGGGAGGAAACGCGGACTCGGCCTCATGTCCAAGGGGGTAAAAGAGACGTTTTCCATCTTAGCAGCTAGAGAAACTGGGCCGGCCCTTAACAACCACTGATCGGAATTCCCCCGGCCCATTTTCTCTAACGCCCCCGGCCCGCGAGACCGCGTCCACGCCCACGCCCACGCCTCCTACCCACGCTCTCCTCCTCTCCCCCACAAAAGCGAGAAGGGGAAGGGGAAGCGCATCCCGCCGCCGCGCAGGACGAACGGAGAGCTCCTCCCGGCGCCGATACCATGTCGTCGATGATGTCCGCGCTGTCGAATTGGCTGGTGAACCCTCGCCGCAACCCGCTCGCGCGCCTCCACATGCACGCCGTCTCCTCGCGCCTCAGGAAATACGGTAATCCCCGGATCCGATCTGGGCTCCCCTCGCGATTTCGTCCCTTTCTTCTTGTTCCCCTGATCTGAATGGCGGTGCGTTTTGGTTCTGTTTCGTCTGTGTTTGATCCGGTGATTCGATCCATAAGGGCTGAGGTACGACGACATGTACGACCCGTACTTCGACCTGGACATCAAGGAGGCGCTCGGGAGGCTGCCTAGGGAGGTGGTCGACGCCCGCATCCAGCGCCTGAAGCGCGCCATGGACCTATCCATGAAGCACCAGTACCTCTCCGAGGACCTCCAGGTTCGTGCTCCTTTCTTTACCCCATGCCCTGATCCGGATCTATCGATTCGCATGTGGGTCGTGATTGTTTTAACGGTAGCGTGCTGGATTGCATGCGGTAGGTTCCTAGTTTGCGTTATTGAAAGCTCCTGCAGTGCCGATGACTCATATTATCATGTTAAGTGAAATGTGTAGGGCTATGTGTTTGGGTTGTGCATGTGATCCAGATGATTCTGCATGCCTGAAGTTTTGGTTGGTCCATCCGGCTAATCTATGCTGCAGTTCCATGTTCCAGTTGTTCACAAAACCAGATACATTCTGGGTAGGGTGTAATCATTTAATTTTCTATGAGAGATGAAATTGCAGTGAGCATTAGAATGAGAATGCTTGAGATTAGGATAGCATATGCCTTCGCCCTGATGTTGCAGATTGATTCCAGGATTCTTATGAATGTATCAGTCTTTGTATGTGCCATCTCCAGGTGTAGTTTGCATCAGCTAGGAGGTGTATGTTAGATCTTTTTAGGCATTCAAATGTTTTTTAAATTCACTTCACCATTTTGATTTGCACATTTCCAGCCTTGCTTTACATTAATGCTTATCCTACATTTAGCATTGATGCTTTACACTAAGTTGTTCAGATCAATTCTAAATCTAAATTTGGTTTATTCCCTTCAGCCTTGCGGATATTGTAGAATATTGTATCAAAGCCATTAGTTCATTTAAAATATGGATTTCCAACGTGTGAAATCACATTGTTATCACGTGGACTGTTATTGTAATTTTCTTCTTCATGGACATCAATTTCGTACCAGATACTCTTTTTGCATCATGCCATTGTCATGCATACAACAACATAAGTTTTTGTTTAGTATTACCTTATTATAAACTCATGCTGAAACATTACATTCTTTTGCACAGGCTGTGCAGACTCCATTCAGAGGCTATTTGAGTGACATGTTGGCTCTGGTAAGATTTTTCATACATTTCACCTGTCCTTTACATAAAAGCCAGTAAGCCACTTGCATAAGGGAGCTATTCTACTTGATGCCCTGTGTATCCTTATCATGTACTATTGAGTAATACTCCCTCCGTTCCAAAATGTAGGTCGTTTTAACTTTTCTAGGCTCATAGATTTTGCTATGCACCTAGATACAACGTATGTCTAATGCGTAGCAAAAGTTATGAACCTAAAAAAGTCAAAACAACCTATATTTTGATACGGAGGGAGTAATAATAACTCAAGCTACTTTTGATTATGCATTAGCATGTCATGTGCACTGATAAAGTTTATCTCACAGCCAGGTTATCTTGACCTTGGTTTTGTGGGCCTATGCCCTTTACTTCTATTTATCATAGGATGCACGGCAGCATGAATAATATTCGATGCAAGCTGGATACCATAGCTTTCAGAAATTGGAGAATATTTTCATGATTTGCAACTAGTATTGTCTACAGCAAACCTTTTGGTAGACAACATTGCAACGTAACATGATATTTGTTGCAACTCAAGCTGTAGTACTGCAGACCTGCAAAATGCTGTTTTCACCACTTAAGAAATTCCTTGGCTCAAGCTGATGATTTAGGCCTTATGCTGTGAAGTTCTTGATTTGCCTTTATGCTGCAACTTCTTGATTTAGCCTTACGCTGTGACGTTCTTTTCCATTTGTATTTTGTTCGAATCCATACCTTTAGTGACCTTTGTTTGCTATCCTGCATTTCTTGCAGGTGAAAAAGGAGAGGGCTGAACGTGAAGCACTGGGAGCCCTTCCGCTTTACCAGAGAACCATTCCTTAAGTGCTGCTGCCTAGACATGCTCGCAAGCTTTCTCTTTACGAAACACCAAAATGCATGAAATAATATGCAGTGGATGAAACTGTTTTTTCCTTCCTATGAAGTTCCATTTTACTTGTTGATGCAATTGTGCATTGACCATCACCTGTAGTTGTTATGTTTTGCCCCCTCTAATTAATGGGAACAAAATATGTGGTTGGCCCTTATTAACTTGTTATTGAAATCTTCAGATGCTGCGGAACTGTTATAGAGTTATGTTGTTTGAATCTTGCCTTTTTGTTGCATTTTCCCGAATTTGTATCATTCATATGCGCAGAGGGCCGTGTGGCGTACTGGCGTGTGCAGTTTCACTATGCCGTGCTGTTGCCAGCTGAGATAACTCTGTTGGTTATGCCTATCCTTTCTCCATTTGCCCCTTGTATTGTAGAAAACCAGACGACTTTATGCAATATTTCTTGTGCAACTTGAACACTGCATGGGATTAATCTGTATGTTATGTAAATCCATGGCTACAAGCACCCCCAGGGAGTAGCGGAGGCTGGTTTATTCCACAATCTAAAAAAATGTTATGTAAATCCTCACTATACAGCCCATTCGACATTTTTATGCGAATCTTCTCCACTTGGAGAACCGTTGCGGATTGCGGAGTTCGCAGCATGGAACATCCAGCTGACAAGCGGCTGAGTCAACTGCCACGTCCACGTTTGCAGCAGCCAAGTGATAAAGCTATGAATCAATCGCGAACTGTACGCGGCAAACTGCAAACAAAACAAAATTTACAGCCGCGGCAGCTAATCCTTCCAAGCCCGGCGGCGAGTTCCGCGCGGCGGCACGGCAGGCACCAGGCAGACGGAGGCGCCCGCCTACGCCTTCGTGCCGTGCGCGCCTTCCCCTTTCCCTTCCCCGCTCCCCGCGGCCACGAATTGGGGAGGCTCGTTCCTGATTTTGGGGGGCTCGGTTTCATGACGGTGCGGCCGGGGTGGGTGGTGTGGGTGGCGCGGGGGTCGGCGGCGGCGTGGCAGCGGGTGGCGTGCAACCCGGAGACGCTCCCGCCGGACCGCGTCCTCGCTCTCATCTGCTGCGCGCCGCTCCACCTCCTCGCGCGGGTCGCGGCCTTCCTCTGCATCCCCTTCCTCCCCGGCCCCGCCCGCGGCCCCCTCCACCTCCGGACCCGCCGCAGCCGCGCCTTCCTCGTCCTCCGGCCTCCGGAGCTTGCGCCGCACCCCTTCACCTACTCCTCCAACTCCTCGTCCTCTTCCTCGTCTTCGGAGGATGAGGATGACGACATCCACGAACACGTCGATTGAGGTATGCGGTTGCCAGATGCTTACGGTTGCGTATCCGGTCGCTGTCTGCGTTGTAAATTTGCTTGGTTTAGTTTTTTCCATCCTACTTGTGATGGGGAGTCTGTATGCTCATCCAAATTCAGGATCAGCTGTCTGACTAGTCACTACTTGGTCCAATGGAGTAACGGACTTTCCATTGTGTTGTCAGCTTGAATCGAACAGCATCAAAGCAATCTGTTCTAATTTCATATGTTGGAAATCACTGTTGAGGGTATGCTCCCAATGGGATCACCACAAAATGAATTGTACTGTGGTGAAATTTTTTATTCAGTTATGGGTAATCAAACTGCTATAAGTTAGTGGTATGGCTTTCATCTTGGTGAAAATTAGGTGACATTGGCATATTCCAAGGACATGCATTGAATTAAGGGGCATAATGTATTGAAATATTTTCTTACCAAAGGAAATGTATGATATTTCTGTTGTCCTTTGCTTATTTCTCTTGTTCAATGTTCATTGATCATTTTCCAGGTCTTCACATGGGTTTAACTTAGTTGACACTTGCTCTGGACAGTTCATAGGCCAAGAACAAAGGCTCCATTTAGATGGCACTGCACTTTTTTAATGTCAAGCTAGATGTTAGTGCCCATTTGAACGAACTTTGGCTGCATGCCCTGTTTTGAATGTCTATCTTCATAGATAGTTTTTCAGAGATGCACATGTGGAATTATCTATCTTGTGCAAGCTAATGCATGTGACTGCATGCTATGTTCCACTCTTATGATTCTGCTACAGTATCTTGCTTTACTGTTATTAGGGCTAGTCTTGCTTTGTACTGTAGATAATAGTGCAAGTTGTAAATTTGTAATTCAAAGAGCATTGTGCATTAGTAAAGTCTGACGGTGATGAATCATCTGAAAACTGCAATGCAGAAGATGAAGATAGGAGTTTAAGAATACTTATACACACATCTACATAATCGAGTATTGCTGCTCCACCTGCCTTTGATTAGAGGTCCTTTGTTGGGTTGACTAGCTGGAACCTTTTGAGCTTAATATCCTCAATGACGTTGCAACTTCACTTTCCAATATCTCTGGGAGTTCTGTTACAAACTATTATCCTCATTAGTGAAACTAAGCAACTAATACAACTCTTCCTGGTCTTGGTGGTCCTGTGTGGCTTGCGGATTGTGTGTGTTTTGCAGCCTTAGCACTATTGTGAGTGTGATGTGTGGGGAAAGGCCTTTGTAGCCTTTTTCCCTTTTCCTTGTACATTTTGTATGTTTTCTTCTTCTTAATGAAATGACACACAGTTCTGTTGTGTCATTTGAGAAAAAAAAGAACAAGTCTTCTTAGTTTGTTGTAGGTTCCTCCATTCATCTCATTTCAAACTCAGTAACACACTTGTTGCTGTGGTTTGTAGGTCAAAAAGTAAAACAAGAGAGATGTGTTGCACAGAATATATCTATCAATGAGTTTTTCTTGTAGGTTTAAGTTTAACCGAACTCTTTTAACCTGGTGATTCTTATTCTTCTTCGAAGATAAATGCCATTTCTTTGACTACTAACAGCAATTTGCTCATGGTGAGAGATGGAGTGGAGTTCCTGATAGCATCATTCCCTATTCTTGATATTACAGTCGTACATAAATGAATCCTCTGAAAACTGCATCGAGGAAGATGACAAGAATATATATGATCCAAGTCCTTAATAATGATTACTGGTGTAGCCAAAGGGCAGTCAGTCGGACTGGCTAGCCCGAGCGGCGTCGGGCCTCTGGGAACCAGAGGTCGCGGGTTCGATTCCCTCAGGGAGCGAAACCGCTGAAAAAAAATCCCCTCGTCTGCTCCACGCCAAATCACATGGAAATAGAACCGACCAGTCTCACAGGGTATGGGTGGGTTAGGGGTTCGGGGGTTTTCTCGACCTGTGTGAGAATGTCTTCTTCTTAATACAATACCACGGGGTGGGTCTTCACCCCCGCAGGTCGAGTTTTTTTTTTATTTTATATATGATTACTGGTGTGTTGCATGGTGGTCGAGCTGGAATAGTTAGACATAATATCCTCAGTCAGCTTTGCTGCTTGACTTCCCAATATGATGTCTCTGCCTCAGAGAGACAGAGAGGAATGATGTTTGTGGTTTGTGCCTGTGGATCGCCATTTGACCAAATTATTGTGCCTTATTTCGGTCAAAGCACTTGAACTTGAGCTGCAAATGTTTTAGGGAGTATTATGGTCATCCTTATACTTAAGTGGTAACATCAATAAGCTATTATCCGCACTGTCTTCGAAACGGAGAAAATACAAAAGAAATACTGTGAGCAGCAGTTGTAATTTGACATAACAGCATATCCTTGTCTTATTTTCCATCACTCTGCCTATAGAGTTGCTTCTTAGTACATCTCATTTTTTGTTGTTTTATAATTAATTTTTGTCTGTTTCAGGTTGCTTTGGAATAAGGATCTGAAATAGTTGATTTGGGGCTTTTGGTGGAAAGATCGAACACATGCATGTCAACCACTCAGCCCTTTCATGCCACAGTTTTGAGGACCTAAAATTCTGAGGTTTCTCATTATTAGTAAATACATAGGTCAAGACTCAAGATGCTCCACAAAGGGATACCTAAGGGATGAAATTGGTTTAAGCTGTAATTATTGATTGTTGCATAGTGTTAAGTGAACTCGTCACCAAGCAGTGGTGATGAATGCCATGTATTTATCTGTAAGTTTAAATGAAGTTCCATATTTGAATCGAGGGCGATGGCCTGATGTATCTTCCTGTTTGCTGTTGGTTGAGTGGCACATCAAGTATGAAGCACAAGTATTCCTTTGAACGGATATATCATCTTGTCATTTTTAGAGATTTTATTAAAGTATTGTCATATTCAGTATAGTGGACACTTCCCTTTTATCGTGTGCAACTGTACTCCTGGGTCCTGGCGTCTACTGCTCAGTAAAGCAATGGCTATTCTACGATTTGTTAATCCTTGTCTCGTTGCCATCTGTGTCTTTTAAAATAAAACTCATGGCTCTAAAACTAGGAATACTTTTCCTCATAATTATTTAGAAGATATGTTTTATTTGTAAATTTTAATTTGATTTTTGGTATTGGGTCCTATGAAAGTTTAAAGCATAGCATTTGGATAGATGTTCACACGCCCATGCATCATAAGCGTACGCTGCGTATTTGTGAGCTCTATATCTACATTACTTCTTTCAGAAAAATTTAGACGGAGCAGCGACATAACAACTTGGTGTTGTTCAACAATTGTCTAATTATGTAGCCATCTTCGGTAAAATTATGACATCTATAGATGCTTTGTTGATAAAGAGTGGACAAAGTGGTTCGATTTTCTTTTATCACTATGCAGCTCTTTGGATTAAGTGATATATGTACCAAAATACTCCCTCTGTTCTAAATTATAGTTCGTTTGACTTTTTACCTCAAATTTGACCATTTATCTTATTAAAAAAATTGTACACAATCAAATTTAAGTCATTTCTTCAAGAACTTTTATTAATAAAACAAACCGTAACAAAAAATATAATATTCTGTATAATTTTGAATAAGATGAATAGTCAAACTTTAGGTTAAAAAATGAAACGAACTATAATTTGGAATGGAGGTGGTAAGATTTTAACGATTTTGTTGCCTTCTCTCATCAATTTTATCACTATCGAGAAATGAACACTATGAACATACCAATCAAAGAAATACGCCCTGTAAAGTGTAAACAGAAAAATGATCGCGCACTGGTTCCATAATCATGCTATCAATCCGCCATACGCTTATCATACAATTACATGGACAAAGACAAATTGAGTTCATGCTTGACTTTCGGCCGTAATCTCGTACGACTCTACGGTTTTTTGTCGCCTGTGGTCAGCAAATGGTGAGCCGAGAAATCCTAGACGTCAGCTAGTTTTGGACGGCACGGATCTCACCACCCGCAACTTCTGCAGCATCCGGCCCGGTCGTCGACCAACAACCAAAACCTGCTCCCGTGCGGGTTCCCCCTGCTCGCCTTCGCCTCGCTGGTGGCATCTTTCTCCGCCGCCGAACCCTCCTCCGCCCGCGCCGCGGTTCCTCCTTCTCTCTGCCGGATCCTCCGGCCACCGGCCGCCGCGCCACTCTCGGCCTAGCGGGGTTGGAGATCCGCCCGTCCCGGTGAGGCCCCTTCCCGTGTTGATAGCAATTCGCGATTGCCTGTATTGGATTGATTCATCTGTTCGAAGCATGGGTTTGGTTTTGTTCTCGATCAAATCGGAATTCTTCGTCCTCTCCATTCAGATTAGACCAATGCAATCCTTCCGTGGTTCGTCTAGGATGTTGCGAGTTTAGATTATTTTCCAAAATATTACCGGGCTCAAGTTGTTTGCTATCCTTTTTTTCCCTCCCTTTTGTAACGCATTTTGCGAATTCGGCTGCAGGTGGTGTGTAAGATTGGGAAGATGGCAAACATCCGTGCGCTCCTGGTCGGGTAAGATGCTACCGATGAATTCGTGCAGATTGTGACGTGTATCCACTCTCAATTCAGCTATTTGACATTGTTCCAATGATGGTCTTCCGCAGCTTGTCGCGCGCAAGGCTTTCTTTAGCTGAGGCTGGCCGATGTGCTTCCATAAGGTATAGCACTGCATATTTTGTCACTGGGATTGTTCAGTTTTATACTGTTGTGAAGTCGTTTGTCAGTCCTTGCACACAGTGCCAGCATTAATTTTGACACTAGTGTTAACTAGTTAGCTGTGAATGCGGATTAGCACTTGTGTTGATTTCATGCTCCGATTATTTGCAAAAGAAGATTGTTGGAATAAGGTGTTGAATTTTTAGTAATTCAGGAAGTGCACCCAAAGGTTGCAAGTTCTTTAGTTTGTGATCACCTATGTGTTTCTTTTGTACATTTTTTCTTTTCTGAAGTATGATATCTTTCCAGGCCATCACTCCTAGCGTCATTGGGCGGACATTACACGGTGAGTTCAAATATTAATCCTTTTCATTGGTCAAACTGCTACTAATGTAGTTCCAATTGCAGCTTCCCGTGCCAACCCGTTGGTTCTCCTCGGCAGGTATAGACACATGGCTCACATTGTTAATCTGATATGCTATAGATGAACAGACAAAAAAATGATTTCCATAGCTTGAGTTTTACTCTATAGCACTGTTATCATGTATGTCTTTGAATTCATCTATCCATGGCTTCGCATGAACAGAAAAATTGAAATATTTAAACTGTTAGCTTAAGTTCATGAAGTTACAAAGTTTTATAGGTTTAGCTTTTGTTATTTTCTTTGGTTGTCCTGCAATGTGATGAAGGAAAGTCCCGATGCAAATTAGTATGTTGTAATGGGTTTTCTATTTTAATAAACTATTTCTACCAACACGCCCTAGTCAAGAGAAGTTCTCTAGGCAAGATTATATGATTGTCACCATATTGTCATTAAAAACAAGTAACAATATTCTGTTAGCACGTAGCAATTTACGGCACTATCGTTATTACTATGTTCTTATCTTTTTTCAGGGCTTCCTCCACTTCTGGTGGTTGGGATGCCAGCACTGTCCCCTACTATGGTAAAATCTTCAAACACTGATTCTTAGTAATGCATGTTGCCAGCTCTGTTTTTTTTTTTTCCGTTTCTGCATATTCCATACTCTGACATAATTTTCATTAGAACCAAGGTAATATCGCGAAATGGAGGAAACAGGAAGGAGACAAGGTGAGGCTTCTGCTATCTGATATTTTATTAAACAAATATCCTATTTCCAAAATATAATTTCTTCTTTTTATCACTATTACTGATATGTTATTATGACTAAACATTATAAGTTGTTTGCAGATAGAGGTTGGTGATGTGATATGCGAGATAGAAACCGATAAAGCCACTCTTGAATTTGAAAGCCTTGAAGAGGGGTAATGTCCTTGACCTCATGTTTCTCATTGGGTTTAATACTTTGGACTCTGAACATGACAGTTTCTGAGGGACTATTAATATGTTTCAGTTTCATTGCTCAATGATTATGATTTTGCATTCCCAACTTTACAGTTTCTGCAAAATATGCTGTAGTCTCATGAACTGTCACTATGAAAAAGTTCTTTCCATTGAAATAATCTGTTCAGTGGTAGAACATGTCAGAATGCTTTAGGGATAGTTTGCTATTCAAATTTAATGAAACTTTTTCAATAGTTTTAGCTCCGATTTTTTGCGGTACATAAACCTCCCTGTGCATTCCTTTTTACTGGAGAAATTCATTAATGTTCTTATTCAAACCTCGTTCATAGTTCATTTAGATAATTTCAGTCAATATAGTGCATCAATTACATATAGTTCATTTAAGGTTATGTTGTTGTTGTGACCAAAATGGAAGGTTCCAGTAATATCTGTGGCAGTCTACTCCATTGTTCTACCAGTATGAAAATTATATTGAATGTTTAAGTTTTTAAATAACTTGCACTGCTAGAACACATAATTACTGTTTTATTTAAGTTTTTTCTTGTCTTTATCTAACTTGTGTTCAGTCATATTTTTTATTCTTTTGTGACTATATTCTCTTGTCATGAATGCTTTGTTAATTCTGTGTACATTTTTCTTGTTTATCCTAACCACTTTAATATCTTAGGTACCTGGCCAAAATTTTAGCACCTGAAGGTTCAAAGGATGTTCAGGTTGGACAGCCCATTTTTGTCACGGTATAGCTCTATGACTGGTGGCTTCTATTTCCTTTCAACATCCATTTTAAATTTCTACTGATTGCTGGTTGTCCATTTAAGGTTGAAGAGCTTGAGGATATTAAAAGTATACCCGCTGATACGTCCTTCGGAGGTGAACAAAAGGAAGAACAGCCAACAGAAAGTGCACCACAACCTGATGTAGCTAAGGTGTCTGAACAAAGCTCAGCAGTGAGCCGAATCAGTCCGGCAGCTAAGTTACTTATCAAGGAACATGGACTGGATATGTCATCACTGAGAGCATCAGGCCCCCGTGGCACCCTTCTGAAAGGGGATGTTCTGGCTGCACTGAAGTCAGGCGCAATTTCAAGCTCAGCCAAAGAAAAGAAGGCTCCAGCAGCACCTTCATCTCAGCCAACTCGTGATTCCCAGGCCCAACCAGCCACTACTTCACAAAAGGCTGATACATATGAAGATATTCCGAATAGTCAGATACGCAAGGTACTGTTTTTAGCTCTATTGACTTATGTAGATATTATGATTCATATTTCTAGTTATGTTACCTTCTTCATATAATAAACTGAAAAACTAGAGTCTGGGATCAATCTAAGTGATAATTCCCAAACTTTCACGCCACACTGAACTCCTCCTATCTTCTATCTAGCTAAGGATTGTAGGATGGCTTAAAGTTTTGCACAATGAATCAATTTATTAGTGAACTTCATGATCTCTTTATATAGTATTTTAGATTAAATCAAGGACTTTAACCTAAAAACTTGCTATACTTCAAATATTTGCTGCTGGAGATGGATTCTGCAAATGTGCCATTCCATTTTATTGCCTGTGTTGTCCATTTATTTATCTGCTGAATATCAGTCTTTGAAAATGGACTTGGTCAGGCCTTTGTCACTTAGAATTGTCATCTATAAGACTCTTGTTTCAGAAGTTCAACCCTTTTTTGTGCATGCAGGTTATTGCAAAAAGGTTGCTTGAATCAAAACAGACGACTCCTCATTTATATCTATCCAAAGGTTTGTATCCACTCTCTGCGCATGTTATTTTCTGATGTTATTGACATGATGATATGTGTTGCATTGTTTTCAGATGTTGTACTTGATCCCTTGCTCGCTTTCAGGAGCGATCTGAAAGGTGACTTATTTATCTCCTTTTATTTGGTGGTTTCAGTGTTCAGATAAGAAAAGGGCCTTCTTTGCTCATGATTTTATTTTTATTGCAGAGCAACATGGCGTTAAAGTTTCAGTAAATGACATCATCATAAAAGCTGTGGCAATTGCCTTGCGGAACGTTCCTGAAGCAAATGGTAATTCCTAAAGAATTAATTGAATATCAAATTAGTCCTCTCCTTTCCTATTCCAGATATATCATGTCCAAATCATGTTTGGACTAAGTATGAACTGTTAGAATGGGCTATTAGGCCGGCCACATGGGCCATTGGCGCCCACGCCTGGCGGCTGGGCTGCCTAGGGTTTTCTATTGATTGATTGCAGTTTAGGCAAGGATCTCCGTTGATTGGGTATATTCTATAAACCCTAGACGATCCTTGCCTATATATTGTACACCCTTTGTACCTCATTAATCAATCCATTATTTCCCAAGTCTCATTCTCTTTCATGAACTCCACAATGACTTGCCTGTTCTTGGGTAGCTTAAATGCATGGTGACGTCTGACCCAAGTTACAGGGCAGTATTCTCTTAGGAAAACTAGCAGCAATAGCATCCCACTGACCTGCACAAATATGATTCACTGATTCATTCTCATTTTGCTTGAACGGGCCATGATGAAGTCATTACACCAAGAAGGGAGTTTGTGGATTATACGCCACAGTTGGAATAGTAGTCCCTCCGGTCAGTATTATTTGACATTTCAGACAGGGACTTTCACTTGGATTTATTTCTATTTGCTCGCCTGAAACATCAATTAAAGGTGACTGGAGGGAGCATGAATCTAAGACAGTTTTAAATTAGAATTAACATAGTACGGAATCCCATAACCTGAATTTGATCAGCTTCACAATGATACTTTGGTAGAGTTTGTCTTTCCAGGGAGGTAGAGTCTGTTATGTGATATTAAACATAGGATAGTCACTGGACAGGCAGTTTGGGTGGTTAAATCATGGCCCGATCAGGCTTATACAAGTTCAGCGTCGCAGCCAACCATTGAACCCCAAGTTGCCCTGGTTACTTTGTATAAGATTATTTTCCAGATGTGTACTGCTGTTGGCAAGCAGCCATGCACATGTTGGGTGTTTGACTGGTGCTCAACTAAAATCCTACTATCAGTAGTATCTAGTTTTCCTATCCTATTCGCTTCTAAACATACTTAGCCAGCCCCTGTCCTATTTTTTTCTTTTCTTTTGCAGAACTGAACATACAGTCTTCTTTTTTGGTGCTCCAGTATAGCTCTCTTTAGTCTCCAACTCTTCACTTTTGAAAAATTAATTATTTTCATCAATTTTCAGCTTACTGGAACAGTGAGAAGGAAGAAGCCCAAAAGTGTGATTCAGTTGATATATCTATTGCTGTTGCCACAGAGAAGGTATGACCATATCACTGTGCCAGAAGTTACTGTTAGTGTATATTTGGTGCCTCTAATGATTATTTTGCTATCCTAGGGCCTGATGACTCCAATCATAAGAAATGCAGATCAAAAGACTATATCAGCAATATCATCAGAGGTATATGAATGTTTCCAATATTTTGTGTGTTGGAATGCTGTGGCTCTTGCCATCAGCAGCCATATATGGAAGCACTAAAATTGTAAAATTTTGTGGTCAACACTTCTCTAAGAAATCTGTATTTCTGTGATTAAAGGAATTTTGATTCTTAATCGTCGCAAGTCATGGTTTTCTCCATTCCTAATCACTCAGGTTAAGCAGCTGGCTGAGAAGGCAAGAGCTGGGAAACTTGCACCTAATGAATTTCAAGGGGGAACTTTCAGGTAAATGATGTGTGCCTGTTTTGTAATTGTTTTTCAGGGAATCCTGTCCATTGTGAAATTCCCCATATTTTGACATTTTACGACTGATGCTTATGCAGTATCTCAAATCTTGGGATGTACCCTGTGGACCATTTCTGTGCGATCATTAATCCTCCACAGGTCACTCCCGCCCTCACACCTCTTGTATTCGCTAGTGATGTCATCTGTTGAATTTGTACTGATGATTCCTATTAATGTCTTCTGTCAGTCTGGCATCTTAGCTGTTGGCAGAGGTAACAAGGTTGTTGAGCCTGTTGTGGACAGTGATGGTATGTTTCCTTGACATTGATTGCGCTTTCCTGCTCAGAAGACGGAAGAATTTGGGACATAATACTAAGCTATGTGACTTTTGTCCAGGAAACGAGAAGGCTGCTGCAGTTACCAAAATGAGCTTGACGCTGTCTGCTGACCATCGTGTGTTTGATGGGCAAGTAGGAGGTAGTGTGTTTTTTTTTTCTGTCTGTGTTTCCACTATTTTTTTGTATTTTACTTCCCTATTATTGCCTTATCTTATTCACCTCTTCTTTGTGTTGTACGGGGGGAGCAGGAAAGTTTTTTACAGAGCTAGCATTGAATTTCAGCGACATTAAGAGACTGCTACTGTAAATGGAAGGAGGTGGTTATCGTATTTTGAAGAATTCTTTGGGGGCAATGCTGCTCAGGAAAAGAGAACAATGAGATGCAACTTGGGGCTCAGCTGCTTGATCGATAGCCCATATAAAAGCAACCAATTTTGTAATAATTCTAATAAGAAAGCATTGGCACCTCCACGGTGAATTTTTTTTTTCCCGTTTAACGTTAGTTGGGAGGAGGCAAGGCATGTCATGGGAACTTACAGATACGGTACCATTTCATGTTTAACGTGGTTCTGAAACATTGACCCTTGATGAGGTTACCTGCCACTTTAGCAGACGATCTTATGCTTCCTAAGGATTTCTGTTTGAGACATGACTCACACATTTTGTTCATGACCTTGTGATACATGGAAGTAATAACAGAATGGTTCTCTTGCTGTTTCGTATGTGTTGTCATCTGTCCTACTACTCCCTCCGGTTTAGTAAAAGAAGTCGTTTAGGACAGCGACACGGTCTCCAAAGTACAACTTTGACTTCTTATTTTTATAAAGATATTTATTAAAAACTAACATATGTATACTTTTATGAAAGTATTTTGCAAGACAAATCTATTCATGTAGTTTTCACATTTCCAAACTCAACGACTTAAAAGCTATTCACGATTTATATTCCCAATATTTAACTCAAATCTTGTCCAAAACGACTTCCTTTACTAAACCGGAGGGAGTACTTTATATGGCAATTGATGAATTTTGCCGCTGTTGCTACGATTTGTGAACCGATCTTGCTACGTTCCAGTTCCAGCCTTCCAGGTTAATCCGTTGATTCGTATTGGCATTGCCAGCGGCGGCACACATGCGCGACGATCGACGAATCGACGACAGCAACAGGCGGTCGATATCTGGTGTTTGCCACGCACGCACCCAAATCAGATAGCTGCTACGGCCTACAGAATTCGGCGGCGGGCGGCCGAAACCAAACCGCGAAGCGCGACCGCAGCGACCGACCATTCAAAATTCACGGCAGCAGGCGGCTGCGAAACCAATACCGCCGGCGAGATCCACGCGGCGGAGCGGCAGGGCAGGCGGCTGCGGAAGCGCACGGTTTGCTGCGCTTGTTTCGGGTCGACTGCGGCCGGCGGGGGTGGGTGCGTCGCGCGCATATGGTGGCGGTGGGCTGCGTGGCGTGCGATGCGGAGACGCTCTCCGCCGATCGCGCCCTCGCGCTGCTCCACCAGCTCGCGTCGATTCAGGTACGCGGCTGCCCCTACCCTCTCGGTTGTTCGCTGATTGCCTGGTTGCATGCTAAATTAGCTTGACCTAGCGTTGTGATTCCAGTTCGTGGGCTGATGATATTTTGGCTTTGTGCACTGCCTAGAGTCTGGGTGATATGGTGGAGTCGTCCGATTAGATTAAAATTCAGCGTCAGTGATCTGACTGATTTCGTGTTGTGAGGTCACTGGAACCTAGCAACTTGACCTTGTAATGATGCGATTTCGTGTTGTGAGTTCACTGGAACTCAGCATATTGACTTTTTTTACAGAGGCGAACCTCAATTTGGGTATTTAATAATCGTGTAGCCACCAAATTTCAAGTTGAAGAGGACTACAATAGCTGGAAGTTAGAAGTATGAGTTACATCTTCGTCAAATTTAGGACGTCATACGCATGTTTAATCGCAATGTGCAATGCCTTACTCTGAATCATCCCATTTGCTGTTGTTGGAGATAATTTTGTAATTTAATTGCTGTGTATAGCTGCAGACAGTAATGTTGCAAGTTTGACTTTGTTGAAATCAGTTCCTTGTGCCTACTCTAAATTTCTGATGCAACAGGAAAATAGCACCCACTGAGTTGATCTGTTGACCTGATAGCAGTAGTTGGTTGAGTGTTTGGCTTTTAATTGCAGCTTGCTGACAGTACAAGACAGAGCTGACTTGCAATAGATATGTCCCTTATCCTGGAAATTAGTAAATAAGAAGAGCAATTTTACAATGCTTGAAAAGTACCAGGAGGTACCGGAAGGTACCTTTCCTATTTTGGTAAAGGTACCAGAAAGTACCGAGAGGTACCGGGA
This sequence comes from Urochloa ruziziensis, assembly GCA_015476505.1. NCBI lineage: Eukaryota > Viridiplantae > Streptophyta > Magnoliopsida > Poales > Poaceae > Urochloa > Urochloa ruziziensis. The sequence goes on from CM027118.1 coordinate 71,447,381, forward strand.
GGTACCTTTCCTATTTTGGTATGGATTTGGTACTTCATGGTACCTCTTGGTACCTCTATTTAGGTACCTCTAAGTACTTCCTTTGTTTTCACCGTCCGATTTCTCGGAATGGACGACTCTCATTATTTCCAAGCATCCTAAAATTTCTCAAATAAGAAAAGATGAATATGATGATAAGAGACACTCGAAAGACTCAAAACTATTTTCACACAGCATAATAGCTCTGCTGCCACCTGCCTTAACAATGATAGGTGGTGTTTTGCTTGGTCGACCTGCTGGAACTTTTTGGGCGTGATATCCTCACTGAGTTCTAATGCTAGACTTCCTAATATGATGTCTTGGGCTCTTGGCCGCATAGTCAGGGAGCAAGTATGTGGAGTACATTTGACCAGATGATCATGGTTTCTTTTGATGAGAGCAACCAAATCTCTTGGACTCACTCAGCAAAATTATTTTTCTAATTTTTTGTTCATGCTTAAACTTGTCTGTATTCCTAATAACAGAATAAATCTTCATAGTTCATCTATGGCCCATGAGAATAATAGTATAATACATAGATGAGAAGTTATAGGTATTTCCTCGAAAGAAGTAACAACTCTCACAGCAGCGCTCCTTTCAGCTGAATTTTTACTTAGTTTCACTTTGCCATGCCAATAGGGGCATTGTATACAAGAACTTTGAGATTGGAAATTTAATATTACAGGTTCTCCATCCATCTCTAAATTTCATTTGTTTCAGATTGTACAGTAATAAGGATCTGAAATAGAGATAAATTGGGGCTTCAGTTGCAAAGATTGAACATGAACATAAAGTCCTAGCTGCTAAACCAATTGCCCTTTAGTGTCCTAGTTTTCAGGTACCTCTCATCCTGAGGTTTCTAATCTCAGTCCATAGGTGGAAAAACCAGAGAGATGAAACTGGTTTGATTGTTATTACTGAATATTGCTCGATTTCAATGGATCTCATCACCAAGCAGTGATGATAAATGTCGGAGGTACTTGAAAGTTGAAATATTATTCATCTATTCCATGCTTGACTTGAAGAGGTTGCCAGCTTCCTGTCTGGAAATGATAATATCTCTTATCCTCACTGTTGCTGCTGGAGGTAACAACATCTCAAGTATGAAGAGCAATTGTTCCTTCACAAGTACACTAGTATTTAGAGTTGGTTAGGGACCCCCACTCTCCCACAGCACAGTACAAGGAAATTGATATCTCATCGTGTCGTTTTCAGTTATGCTCGAGACCTTTTCGTTTGTGATAGTAGATCACAGCTGTACACGCTGCCATGTCTATTTCTGAGTAAAGGCTTGCTCGACTACGATCCGTTAGTTCTTATCCTGTCGCCATCAATGTTGATAAGCAAATGGATGATATGTTTGTAGAGCTCGAAGCCTTGTCCTCGATCAGTAACTCTATGATTTTGATAAGAATTTTGATTTGTCGTCATCTGTGCTTCTCAGATTTTCATGATATTTAGTGACCTGCTTGTTTGTTGTTATGGAAATTCTGTCTCCCCTTGACAGGAACTTGTATGGAAGGTCCAAGGTGGTGCAGCCTCCACCAGCCGGGCTGGAGAGACAGAGGGGACAAATGGGGGACCTTATCCTATGCCATCGCATGTGCTTTCTGAGCTTCTGTTCTGGTACAGTGAAAATGTTTCATCCTTGATTCATTTCTTACAGAGACCAATTATACACCATGGTCAATGGATTTTAACTTATTTCCTGTACCAGCTTAATTTACTCCCACCAGGTACCCGAGTCATTTTCCTCTTGGTCGCACCCCAAAGATGCTTTAATGCAGGTTGATGAATACTCCGTATATTCCAGACTCTAAAAAAGGTACCACATCTGTCTCCATCTCGATACAAGACCACGACGTGGCTTATTCATATTTGTTATGCTATGATCACCTCCACCTTCTGTCTCATATGCCGATATGCGTGCGCGTGCCTATGTTTTTTCCTGCACAATCAATCACAAAAATCAGAGTCGGTTCAAAGAGCCTTTCCTTGTGTCCGTTTCCACATTCTACATATCTGATTTGTTTTACACATACGTTACAGCTTCAATTTAGCTCTCACATAGTCATATTTCTCACTTGCTGCCCCAATGGATTAGCCCCCATTGTGATCTTTGAGTAGTGTCTGGCTCTGTGGGCAACCGCGGCACATGAGTCGCCTCACGAACCGTGAACACGTGGGGTCCCATGGGCCCATGCTCTCTGTAATCTGAGCATGCAAAAGGGACATGGATGATGGATAGAGTAAATAGTACCAACGTACTAGGGCACCACTAACCTCTGCTTAGTACCAACACACTGATGAAATAGCTTGGATGCTAGCCTCGTAGCCTCGGCAACTTCTTGCTTCACGGGCAAGGGAGATGATTGTGGCACTTACGTACTGCCGGTTTGTGCCTTGTGGCCTTTTGGTTCTTTCACAGTGGAGAGCGTGAGACCTACGACCTGGTAGCCTGATATAAGCCTCACTGACCTCTCTTGTGTCACCTTTTCTTTTGTTGTGGCATTATGTCCTCCAGCTACTGGGTAAACCTTCAGCTACAATGAGTAATTGGACAAACTTTCAAGCCGTTCTGGAACGCAAGAATACCCAAAGTAGACTTAGCATTGTTCTAGAGCTTTCAAGTTCAGGTGGTGGCACCTGTACCACTATACGGTCCCAGGTATAGCCGTATAAGGTGTTCATCGGCCGTGCCCGTGCTCAAGTACGGGAATGTTGCTTCCTGCCTTCTCCTCACTCTACATTGGTACGGTTAAATTTTCTGGAGGTCGTAGTACATGCAAGAAGACGAACACCTTTGGTAGGAGTGACCCCACGCACCGCCAATCATGCTTGTGCCGGTGCCTCGTACAAGGCACGGGTTATCATTCTGTTCTGCAGGCACGCACATTCACAGGGAAGCTCTGAAATAAGCAGAGTCAGCCTACCTAGAAAGTGCCTAATCAGATGGCCTAATCATGTTTATGTTCGGTAGGTGATTTGTTTCTATCAAAGGATGTTTGCATGCATAGATCGAGCCATTAGGCGTGATAAGGTCGTAATAAATGCCCATGAAATTGATTGTGTAGATTAAACTTGAGAGTGATTGCGTGCCTCACATCTCTGTCACGACTTGCATATTGTAGTACAGCTGTCAACACTACTTGAAGCAAGGCTGACTAGTGTCTTGACTCTTGAGTCAGACACTCATACCTCAAATCCAATAGGATTTTTTTTCCTTAAGAAAAAAGGTTCCAGTAGAGTAAGAGCATGCTGCCCTCAATTATGTGTTGTGTGAATTTTTATCTGAAGCATAAATGGCTTAGCCATGGTGGGAAGCATTGAAAAGCTTAGCCCGTCTGTGCCAGTGTTACTGTTTATCTACCTAGCATAAGTGGACAAACCTGCCAGCTTTGAATTGTGATAACGGCAGAGCATGTGATAACGGCTTTGAATTGTGCGTGCCCATGACTCGTCCCCTGTTCCCACCATTAGCTGACGTGGTGTGAGTTCCTCATTACCTGCATCATCTGCACGCTGTCTCATCCGTGCCCTGGCATCACCAACGTCACGATCAGAATTCTGCAGTTTTTTCCATATTGATTTTTTTCCCATGTCAAACCACAGTTCCTAATCTTTCAAAAAAAACACAGTTCCAACTTCCAACGCTTATCTCCCCATCCATGTGCCTTGCGCTTGTACGTAAAGTGAAGTGAGCTCCATTTTTGTGCCACACAAGCTGCACCTCTAGTCTAATGCGGTAGTAGTGGAGTGAGATAGGACAAGGCATGATTCGGTTATTGTAGTTGGGAAGTGGCCATATTTGTTGTGTAGAGCATCTCATCTCATTGCCCTTTACGAACCGCCTTTCTCTAGTTCGGAAATAATAGAAGTATGAAAGGGAAGAAAGGTAAAGGTGTCTTTCGAGTGTTTGCGCATGAGCAAAAGCGACGACGGCTTTCTCGTCGGGACGGATTCCCTCTGTTTGCTGTGGCGGTCGTGCGCTTCAGCTTGCGTGTGAAGCAAATATATGCCACATATATCCTAGTTAAGTGATTAGTAGCAGTAGTTCGTTAGTTTGAGGGCAAATTGAGGTTTTTTTTTGAACATTAGGGCAAATTGAAGTCACTGCCGTGTTTTATCCTAGTGAAAAGTCTTTTCACAGTGGTGCTCCCTTCGGGCTAGGCTGGCCCTTCATGTTCCTGCGCCGGCTCTGCTGACCTGAAACATCCAGGTTTGTCCTAGTCCCAGCCAGCTCCCTCCGTAATGCAGAGCAGGGTTTTCCTTTTCTGAGATACTACTCCGCACGTATAACTCTGGTACAGTACAGCACTGTCCCAACAGGATCCAAGAGTATTTTTACCCGTTGCCAAGAGGCCCAACAGTACAAGACTGTATTTTATCCCGTTACCAAGGCCGTAAGATCCGGTCAATCCCTGCCGTACGCGGACCCGATCATGGCAATTGACCGTGTTGTTCCTGCTCCTACAGTAGTGACCCAGCCAGCCAGCCAACCTCGTGGCAGGCAGGCAGTGTCAGCACTGAGCACTCAGCAGTATAATTACCGTCCCCATGTTTTTACCAGAGCCTGTTGCTTAATCTATCCGGTTTAGTACCGGCGCCGTACCAAAGGTGAAGACATCCGAGCAATGTCTGGAGCGAACGCCGTTAAAACACGGGCCCATCGGCGCGCTTAAGGACAGGATTTTCCTGAGCGCGTACGGGCGCTTGCCGGTTAGTGGATGCTAACATCGAGAGTACTGGCAGTACGAAATGCCACTAATCTACCGGGTGGTTTTTCGACTGGCAGCAGCTGGCGAAAATGCCCTTCGGCTTTTTGTTTGCGTGCGGTAAAATCATCATTAGTCAAAAGAAAACGCGGTAAATTAAGCACGGCCCGTGACACGGCTGGCTGCTTTTGTTTTGTAAAGCGCCACGGGCTAATCACTTTGCTAAGCAAAGCTCTTTTGCTTGCTTAGCATGCGTGCGCCCGGGAAAGGGATCGCCCGGATCCGATGCCGCGGGCGCACGCTCGCTCGCTGCGTCGCCCACGCCACGCGGGGTGGTCACGCCGCGCGCACGCGTTGGCCCCACGCCTTTTGAGGGCCCCGCGGGGCAGTGGGTGCGGGTTCTCTTTCGGCTCGCGCGAGGGTGCAAGCGGCGGGGGGCTCTCTCCAGCCCACGTGCCGCGCAGGGTGGTGGTCGGGTCGGACGACGGACGTTGCCGCGCCGGGACCCGAGGTGATGGTGATGCATGGGCAAAGCTGGCAGGTGGGCCTATGTGGGACCCACGAGGAACCCGGATAAAGAAAATTGCTACCAACCACACGGCCCCGAGCAGGAGCCGAGGAGGCCGTTTTCAGCGCACGCCAAGAACATGAACGGCGGTCAGCCGTCAGCGGCTACCCTGCAACCGGAAGAAAAGGTGGCAGGATTTAAAAAAATGGTCATGTTTGATAGGTATTTTATTGAGGTAGTACCGTCATTCGATTTTGAAAGAATTAGAAGAGCCCCGTTTGTTTGGTCAAAATTTAAAAAATTGAAATCTAATAATAAATTATACTATGCGACTTAAAATTTGACGTCACACGCTTCTCCATTAGTTTTTAAAATTATTGAGAAAATTAAATTTATTGCTAGAGCTGGCAAGATGTTACAATGCAATGATCAAGAAGATAACACGATTTTTGAGAACTAGTGGAGTTCGGTCCACCTATAGTTTAAAACTTGCCAAAAAAAAACTACATAGTTTCATAATCCGGCCACATTTTGTCTCCAACCAAATTATAACAATCTCAACATAAAGTATACTTGTGCCCGGCATCATTTTCAATTACACTATGACATTAGGAGCCTGATTGGTTGCGAGCCAAAATTTTGACATGTCATGATTTTGACAAGCCAAAATCTGGACAAGAATGGTTGCCAACATTTTGGTAGAAAAGGTGTGAGACATTGGCAATTTTTAGCACCAAGCCAATTGATGGCCAATAAATTGACATGCCTAAATTTTAGCCTATCAAAGAATTGGTAGCCAACCAATCTGGCTCTAGATATTCTGATGCCTATATAATTTTACCATACTTTATCATATCACTTCCCCTGTCCTACAAGAGAATATATCTGTGCAAAAGAAGCTTTTGATATACCATACCTATAAATACGGGACCCTTCTCTCCCGATATTGGCCATTTGAATGAATTTTCGTTACATTATTCTCAGATTAATGGGCAATTGCAGAAAGAAAAGTCTGAAGCCACCCTGGAGCCCACATCTCAGTGGGCATCCGTCCCCGGTTTGACGTTGCACGAAGGGTGACCCAAATAATTTCCGAATCATAGAGGGGCATTTTGGTCCATAAGCTCGAACTCGGAAATGGCAAAAGTAGCAGCGAGAGTGCTCTCGTCTGCCTCGTCAGTCTTCACTGCCAACTTGTTTGCAAGCGCTAGTGGGCGTGGCTCCGCTCCCAACCGAGGCGGACGAGCCGCCCAAGACGAGGAGCCATTACTCCCACTCCCAATCCCACCACGCACCTGCATTGTTTCAAAATTTTCGAATCGGCCCTTGGTGGCAGCCCCGTGGCCGCCGGCGAGGTGCTCTTCTGGTGAGGGTTGGCTTGCCTCACTTCGAGTTCCCCGGAGGAGGGGGAGGGTGTCACGAGGAGGGGTACGGAAAGGGAAGCGGAACAGCGGTGGAGGTGCGAAGACTGAAGAGGCGCCGTCCATGGACACCGCGCGGGGGGTCGCGTGCCTTCTCGTGGCGGTGATCTGTTTGTCGTGCGCCGCCGCCGCTGCCGCGAGGTCGCCGGCGGCGAGGCTGCATCGCCACCTCAAGCGATTCAACAAACCGGCCGTGAAGAGTATCGAGGTGCGTCAATTTGTAGGCTTGTTTTCCTTTGGTTTTCCCTTTCACAGAGGTGTGTCAAGCCGGGCCATTTTGCTGTTGCTCTGGGTAGATTTGAATGTTTCGCTTGGTAAAAATATTTTTTCTTCAAGAGATTTTCCGTAGATAAATTAGTACCTTTTTAGCTCCATTTTGGAACACCTGAGCAAAGCTCAAGCGAGGAGATTGTTGCATTCTTGGCTAGTCGTTGAGGATGTACTCTGTCTGATTCAAAAGATGGCTTTTCGGGCTTCTTTTGTGGTTGTTCTTGAGGGGAATTCGCTTTCGGGCTAATCTTTCTCTTTTGTGCACACTTTGTGATTGTTCTTGTGTGAATTTCTTTCTAGCTTGACTTGGGCAATTCTTTCCTCTCAGAGACTGTCAAAATAGTCCTCTTACTGTAGTTCTCTGTTCCAGTTCTTATCCCCATTACTACATCTAATTCTGTTGTTTGTGAATTGCAAATCGAGCAGAGCCCGGATGGGGACATCATAGACTGCGTGCACATGTCCCACCAGCCAGCATTTGATCACCCTTACCTCAAGAACCACACCATCCAGGTAAGTAGCATTTGCTTCTCTTCAGTAACCAAAATTGGGATCTCGTTGGATTGTTGCAGTTAACGCATTTTATGCTTTGCAGATGAGACCGAACTACCATCCGGAGGGCCTGTACGATGAATCCAAGACCAATGTGGCCTCCTCGAGCAATGCCGAAAGGCCTATGGTACAGCTCTGGCATCAGAATGGTAGGTGTCCGGAAGGCACCGTCCCCATCAGGAGAACGAAGAAGGACGACCTGCTCAGGGCAAGCTCAATGCGACGGTACGGCAGGAAGCGGCACACCACAGCGAACCCAATGTCGGTCAATCCCACCATGCTCAACGAGGGTGGCCATCAGGTACCTGCTCGTATCACCCATATTGTTCAGGACTTAATGTGAAAGGCGGTATATAGGTGTGCTGGTGTACCGTGATGCTCATAACTCTTGTTGACAATTGCAGCATGCAATAGCGTACGTTCAGGGCGACAAGTACTACGGCGCCAAGGCGACCATCAATGTGTGGGAGCCCAAGATCGAGCAGCCTAACGAGTTCAGCTTGTCCCAGCTCTGGATATTGGGGGGATCATTCGGGGAGGATCTTAACAGCATCGAGGCTGGCTGGCAGGTAGAGAAAGACCCACAGCCCATGAGCTTCACATTCATAATCAGTGTTTGAGTAAATGCAGCACCGTTTTCGCGGTTCGGAGCCCTGCCCCAGGGCGGTGTGTTTTATCACGAGCTCTGAAACACTTGTGTGTTGCTTTGTTGCATCAGGTTAGTCCGGACCTCTATGGGGACAACAACACAAGGCTGTTCACCTACTGGACCGTAAGTTCTGAATATTCCTATATGAATATTCTTGAAATATATCCTCAGGCGCTTGCCATTTTGTTTCATTAATTGTTTGACACACCTGATTGTTTCGCTAACTGATGTTCTGCAGAGTGATGCATACCAAGCAACAGGGTGCTACAACATATTGTGCTCAGGGTTCGTTCAGATTAACAGCGAGATTGCCATGGGTGCCAGCATCTTCCCAACCTCAAGCTACTCTGGCTCCCAATATGATATCAGCATACTGATCTGGAAGGTGAGCAAGTAATTAAACTAGTAACTCACCACATGCCATGCCTAGTACGTTGAGAATTATCAGAGACATGCAGAGAATCTTTAGCCCACTTGCTGTTATGCTCTTACTCGTGCTCCTCCTTGACTGGTGAAACGGTACCTGGGGCTTTGAAAATTGGTTTCCCCCTCACCTTGTGGTTATCATACTCCTTTCTTCAACAACTTTTCTTTCTTATCGCTAATGATTACTCAACTTTTGATTTTTCAAAAGAAACAACCATTGCTACTTTTCGCCTCAACAAGCTAGTGGTATTCTAAGTGCGAGATATAAAGTGCAGTGTTGTTCATTTCCATTGAGCATGGGTAATGAGTGCATGATTTGCATGCTAGAAGAACATGAATGCATCCACCTAGTGTATGCCAGACGGCTACTATTCCCGATACTGAAATCTAGCTATGTCAATGTTAATGATTATTTTGTATATTGATAAATTACTTTTCCAGTGTGTGCCTACCATGTCAATCCCTTCCATAACATGTGCATTTTATATCTGTGCAGGACCCAAAGGAGGGCAACTGGTGGATGCAGTTCGGCAAGGACTACGTGTTGGGCTACTGGCCATCGTTCCTCTTCTCGTACCTTGCGGACAGCGCATCGATGATCGAGTGGGGTGGCGAGGTGGTGAACTCACAGCCCGACGGCGTGCACACATCAACACAGATGGGCAGCGGGCACTTCCCAGAGGAAGGGTTCAGCAAGGCGAGCTACTTCAAGAACATTCAGGTGGTGGATAGCACCAACAACCTCAAGGCCCCCAAGGGGCTGGGCACCTTCACCGAACAGTCCAACTGCTACGACGTGCAGAACGGCAACAATGGCGACTGGGGCACCTACTTCTACTATGGCGGCCCCGGGAGGAGCTCCAACTGCCAGTAGCAACTCTGGAAGCTTAACAGCGATTCAGAGTGTAGTACGCTGTCTGAATGCATCTCAGTTTTCTCCTAGCCCTAGATCAGTAGTGTCATGTGAATGGGGTTGTTTTGTGCTGGTTTGTTGTAGTTTCTCTTGTTGAGCTTCTTCTTCTTTTTCTTGTTAGTGCCAGGATGGCTTCTGAAGAGAAGCATGGCATGTGGTGGTGATGCGTTGCCCTTATGGTGGCCTACCTCCTTTTCCTATATGGTAGATTCAATTGTCCCTGTGGTTATGGTCCGTGCTCTCTCTTTTTTCTTGTCACCTTTTTTTTACCTTTGATGAATGTCAGTGCGGCGCACCGAAAGGTGGGATCGGCAGAATTCAGATTTAGGTCTGCAGCTTTGTGTACCGTCGGATGGATGCCTAACTGGTGCTGGTACAAGGAAAAGCATGAACAGTTCCACGAGATGTTTTGCCACAGCAATTAGGATTCGTTTGTTAGGTGTTCGGTGTTCCAATTGCTTAGCTGCTAGCCATCCTATTCATCTATTATGCATGGTCTGACGGGTTTGGAGAAACTAACAAGTACTAACCAATACTGGTTGACAGGCCAGGACGGTTGGGTTCAGAGGCAGTTTGCTTGGGGCAGAACAACAGCAGGCTCAAATCTGTGCGTGTTTCAGTGTTTGTATGTGGAGACGCTGGGAAAAATTTTGTGCATTGTGAATTTGTGATAACGGGAAGATCACAGCACATGGACACGGGGTCATGTGCGACAACTCCCCAGGCCAACCAAACCTGCACCTCATGCCCTCATCGACAAGATCTAGTAATGGTAAGTAGGAGTATGTTCTAGCTTACGTCGTTGATCCAGCTGTTGAGCCAACCGCGTCGACGAACAGTTAAATCTGTGATTGGCCGGCGAATGGATCTCGAATGTGCACACTAACAACACTTCGTGAGATCACAGCACACACATACTGCACATTTTGATCCACAGGCCACAACCTTGCAGTTGCAGGCTTGCAAATTTCAGCTAGGTGTGGCGCTCGTGTGAATGTAGTACTCGCTGACCGCATCAATCGTCGTCCGCAGGCGACACGTGTTGATTGTTGAGTAGTGAAGGAACGGAAGCGGCGAAGAGAGATGAGGCGTCGCTGTCGACTGCAGCTTGCCAGACTCGAAGGTGCATGCGGAGGCCGGCAAGCACATGTCCGGCAGGCAACAGTGCCCCATCCATCCTGGTTTGGTTTGATAGTTCAATAGTGAATGCATGACGTGATTTTCTTATATTTATGAAGATTGCCAAGACTTTTCCAAAAAAAATGAAGATTGCCAAACTCTGAGTGGACATGCAGCCCGTTCGGCTGCTTATATATTTTTCAGCCACAACGAACCTGTTTTCGCTTATTCTGTTTTTTTCTTTCTTACGGAATACTATTAAAACAGCCAAAATCAATCACAACCAGCGAACTTATTCACCAGCGGAACAGGCCCACGTTCTGCCATAAGAAATCTAACTAATTGAGTGAAGCGTCTAATCACTGCCTTTCAAAAAAAGGTTTTTTTTTTTCTACTAATGCTTTTTAAAGCTAGTAATCAGGTTCAAAAGTTCTTTAGAGCTGAATTCTCTTCCATCCTCTCATTCCCACCTGACAAGGAGGATTTTGTAACAGGATGTTATACTTCAATCCTGAACAAAGTCATTATATAACGTTGCCATTATTTTAGAGACATAACAATTCTATCAGCACTTCCAAACATTAACAAAAGGTCATCCTATAACGTTGCCATTACTGTAGAGACAAAACAATAGTATACTGTATACAAAAACTCCACCATAATTATTTTAGAGACATAACAATTCTATCAGCACTTCCAAACATTAACAAAAGGTCATCCTATAACTTTGCCATTACTGTAGAGACAAAACAATAGTATACTGTATACAAAAACTCCACCATAATTTGATTAGTGAGACTTCTATTCAAAAACAAAAAAGGAGTTGGCCAAGGTTTGTTTATGAGAAATATCATGTAGAGACAAAACAATAGTATACTGTATACAAAAACTCCACCATAATTTGATTAGTGAGACTTCTATTCAAAAACAAAAAAGGAGTTGGCCAAGGTTTATGAGAAATATCATGTTTAAATGGTTCTTCCTCGTCCTAGGAGGCAAGTTTGGTGACTGTATATGATTCAACAACAGCTTAGATTGATAGGTTGGATAGCGGATCGTGCTTGCCGCACGAGCAGTCACCGATGCTTGTCACGATGTAAATGGGTCGGGAATGGGTCAACTGGTTGCGCGACCCAGACTACCAATAGATTTTTGTTTTCGTTTTGGGTTGGCCCAACAAATCATATGGCCTGACCCAACTGACCCAATGGGTCAACCAAAAACGTCCGTGCTTTGGAGATGCGAACGCGCTCCCGTCCTCGTAGCGCTCTCGCTCGCACGGCGCCGCCGCCGCCTCGATCTCCCGGCCCCGAGCACCTCCGCCTCCGCCGGCCATATATCAAAGCTCCCCCTTCGCACACTCTCTCCATTCATCCCTCCAGCAGCACCTCTGGTCTCTTGTGCGAGGAGATCGACCCGCGCCGCCGTCGCCGCCGCCGCTGAAGGCCAGCCGCCGGCGCCCCAGCCCCTTCTCCCTCGCCCTCCCCTCCTCCACAGCCCCCTCTGCTAGGATAGTTGGGTCGACGCCTGCAGCGGGCGAGGTCGACAGCAGGCTGGGGACGCGGTCCGGCGACGGAAGACCACGACGAACAAGGCTTTGTGCTGCTGTCACGTCGAGGAAGAAGGACGAGGAAGAAGGACTTCGACTACAGTATTGGGTTACCCAAATGACCCGTTGGGTTTGGCACTACCGGGTCACTACATTAGTTTGGGCCAGCATAGTGGGTATTTGCACTAGAATTTTTTTCATTTTGGGTACCGGGTCACTGGGTCGACCCAGAAAAATCTACATCCTTCGATGCTTGTGCCGGCAGGCTATCCTTTCAGGTGTGCGGCGTTGTGCTAGATTGTCCGTGCGGCACTAATCGAACCCGCCCGCATCAGGCAGGCGCGGAATAACACAGGAGAAGGCTTGGGTACTTGGGCCCTATCTGCGGGTGGCCGTCGTCGTCGCAGGCTCGCAGCCCAGTAAGCATCCAAGTCAGCGTGGGCCGCACCCGCACGACTTGACCAATCGACAGATAGATTTGCTGACGTGCAACGTTGATGACTAAATAATACTGTCCGTACAAATTGTGCCCTTCCGGAAATGATCAAGTCCATATATCCGTCGCATGTAAGGAACATGATGACTACTTCGTATATGCCTACCGGCAGTAGACGCCATGCCTCGTGCTCCACCTGCTACCGTGCACACCGCATGGCAAACGGCCTGCCCTGCGTCCCGGCGCCAGGTACATGTACGCCCGAACCAGCACGCCCACTCCAGACTCCAGAGCCCATCGAGCATCTCGATCATCTTCGCTCGAAGAGTCCAACTTGGCAAGCGGCGACCGACCGGCCGGACATGGAGGCCGAGAACCACGAGGGGGCGCGCTGGTGGAGAGATCTTTGACCTCCACGCCGCCATCTCCAAGCTTCCCTCGCTGAGCCCATCCCCCGTTGTCGACGCGCTCTTCACCGGCCCGCGTCGCCTTCGTCGGATCCGGCACCAGGCACCTCCCGCCGGGAACTCTCTTCGACAGCTACGACCGGAGCGCGGGGCGGCGAACGAGCGCGCCAGGAGGCTGGCCGCGCCGACAAGGACGTGTCGGCGCGCATGGCGTTCCGCACGGCCGACGTCGCGGACCTGACGGCGGCGGAGCAAGCCGGGTACTGCGTCGTGTTCCTGGCGGATGCTCGTCGGCGTGGCGGCGGATCGAGATGGAGAAGGCGCGGGTGCTGGCGCACCTGGTCGGCTGCCGGCTGGGCCGGCACATGGGGCCTGGAGCGGCGCTGGTGGTGCGGAGCGCGCACGGGGCCCGCGGGTTTTTGTACCCCGTCGTGGACATCGGGCGCGGCGGGTTCGAGGTGCTGGCGGTCTACCACCCCGACCCGACGACGAGGTCATCGACTCTGTCATCGTCGCGCGCAAGGTGGCGGCCGGGGAGGGGCACGGGAGCAGCGTGCCCGGCGGCCGGCGCCGGTGGTGAGCCCGCCGTGCAAGTGCTAGCTGCAAGATGGAGGCCTGCGCCGCCGCGGCGCCGGCGGTACAGAAGAGGGACGAGATGTCCTTCTGAGCTCTCATGGGATGGCTAGGCGAGGAAGCAGACACACTCGTCACGTCCCTGCTATTGGATGAACGGCCGTGGCCTGCACTGTAACTTTCCACAGCACCGGCGGCGGTGTTAGAAACTGGCGGGAACGCGCCGGCGCAAGCGTCATGTATCCGACGGAATGATCGGCGGTGGCCTGGAGTGTCTTACTTTCCACAGCAGCAACGGCGGCGTTAAGCAGCTGGCAAGACCAAACGCCGTCGTGGCGACGCCCTCCACAATTACAGGCACGCCAGGGACTCAGGAGGGATGGCAGCGTTCTCACTCCCAGCTCCGGTCAGGAAGACGGCAGGCTTCGTGATAGGAGGACATCAAGCGTGGTTGGGACTTCGTTCACCGTCCGGGGGTGGACGGTATTTCATTTACCGTCCACCCCTGTGGCCACGAGAACCGTCGGATCCGAAATGAGCAGCAGGATCCGAGATTCCGAGATGAAGCAGGCGACCGTTTTAGCCCCGCGTGGGCCGATTTGCGCCTCTGGGCCCAGTTTAGAGCCATGGCCTAGAAAAATGAAAACCAATCATTTTTCTCGCAGACGCAGCCACTGCAGCTCGAAACGCTCTTCCTTGCGGATCGTCAACTGAGATCTGCAGCATATCGCCATCGGAATGACGGGAAGCTGCAACTCCGCGATGTTGTAAACTTTCAAAATTTCTCTTTTTAATAAAAAATGTGTAGCTCTCCTGCGTATTAGAGAAAAAAAAAACTGCAGCATATCTCCATCGGAATGACCGTGGCGCCGTGACGGGAAGCTGCAACTGAACCGTACAACAGAAATCTTACAGGCAATTAGGGGAACCCGGGAAGGGCACGAACTGACGCCTGACAAAATGCGAGATCCGAACTCCGAAGCTCTCCTGTCCTATCTCCGCCGTGCGCGCTGACTCGGCGATTCAGACGGCAAGAGTCTGCGACGGGACGAGCCTGTGCTATCCGCAGCAACGGCGGCGGCGGTGTTAGCGGCCGGCGAGGCCCTCGACATTTACAGGCACGCCACCGTCTCTCTGTGCTGCCTGCAGCGAGTCGCAGCCCGGCCCAGCCGGGAGGCTCAGCTAGGCGCAACGATCACAGGAGTTTGCCGTCGTCGTGTCGGGATGGTCGCGTTCGCGTTCTCACCCGCCCCAGCTGCTCGTCGTGTTGGAGAATCTCTCCCCTTCCCCTCACGACGGCCACCGCCCTTCCCGCCGACGTACGCCGGGATGGTCGTGTTGGGAATGTCCAGGGGTGGACGGTACTTCACCTAGAAAAGATCACAGGTCATCAGAACTTGAGCAAGGATAGGGGAGACGTAGGATTGATCTTCTGCTAACTCCCTGCAACTTTGTGCTGGAAAGAGACTAGGATGCTATCGTTTTGTCCCCCTTAGGGCTCGTTCGGTTACGGTGGATTCATTCCACCCGAATTTAGATCCATATAGCAAAAATTTATTATAGGTATAACAAGAGACCGGGATTTATTTCAGGTGGGGAATTAATTTACTCATGATAGGGACAACAAGAGACCGGGAATCAATCCACTAGTCAAAAGGTGGGGAACCAATCCGGGTATTTTGTTGTCCCTATCATAAGTAAATTGGTTCCCTATCCGGAATAAATCCCGGTCTCTTGTTATACCTATCATAAATTTTTACCATATGATCTCAATCCGGGTGGAATGAATCCACCGTAACCGAACGAGCCCTTAGTTTGGGGTCCCTTTCAAACGCAGGATTGGAATAACACGGAAATGTTGCTCGCAAAAAGTTCGTAGGAAAAATAATTTAAAATTTGATTCGCGTCGCGGTGTTGCAGAAGTTTCTGATCTGGAGCTGGAGTATGTGAAGTCGCTTCCAAATTAAAGCAAATTTTCCTCTTCCATTTCTTCCATTTTTTTTGAAAAACAGGAAAATTAAAAGGAAAAAATGCCCTCATCTTTCTAGTGCGATCGGCGAACCAAAGGAGACTGGAGATCTACACTTCCTTTCTTTTTCTGAATCGCAGGGGATACCGATCTGCCAGCCATCGCGGCCTGGCCCGGCGACGGCCGACGTTCCTCACCTCTCCGTTCCATCCCTGCGAGCCCAAAATCAAAACATTTTTCGGCGCAGCGCAGCGAACAGGCCGACAGAGAGCGGGAGGCGGCGTAACTTTGGATCGGGACGGGATCATGGAGTGCGGGAGCGGGAGCGCCCCTTGTGCGTGGCTCTTGGACGGTCTCGGTAAGAAGCAGATGGAGGCCAAGCGAAAGGAAGATGAGGAGAGGGAGGAACTTGAAGAGTACATCCAAGAGTTGAGGGAGCACGATGAGGGGGAGGGTACAAAGACGATGCCGCCGTCAGGGATTGTCAAGTACTTTGGTATGATTCGATCTACAGTAGAGATTACCAACTTTTCCATGTATTCCTCCTTTACCACGATTGATGGTTTCTTTATGTTTGGTTACAATTTACTCGTTTCGAAAGATCTTGTGGCAAAAGCATGGGGATGGGACAAGCTTCTACCATACCTTGTGGAGTATTACAACCGCAATGCTTTTAAGTTTGTTGCAGAAGCGGCTGGCAATCAGAATCCTGATTGGCTGATGGATCCCGCTGACCAAGCTGTTGCTACAGCTGTTGCCAAATCTGTAAGCAATCCTTCTGGCTCTTTTTACTAAACTGTCGATTGTCTAACTGAAGAAGTTTACACCAACTTATTGCAAAATGGCAAATTTTTTTCAAGTAGTGTCTTGAGATGGAGGAGCTACTCTTGTCTGAGTGGAAGACTCATGTGACAGATATTCCTGATGACATCTTACCAGTCAACACTTTGATTCAGAGTAGCCTTATCAAGGAGCGTGCACTCTCAATCTCTGGGGACAAACCTTTTGTTCCTTCAACCATTGCTTTTGTGGTATGCGCCTCACCTTGGCCAAACATTTTTTTTATTTGATTTGCATCGCACCACTAGAATGCTAATCCTCTCTCAAACTAGTGACCGAATGTGTGGTGTGGTTAAAATATCTATAATCAGAGAAACACCCTCTCAACGTCAACTGTAATAGAACCTTTTTGATATCACGTTCCTTTTATCATCGTGGCATACTCAACTGTCACAAGATAATGGGCAATTTATCTCCTTCATGTTATCTTCTTGTTAATAAAACGCTACCCTTGAGGCTTGGACGGTGAGCTATTGTGCTATTTTAATCAAATCTGGCAAACATAGTGTGAACTGATCCAGTGTAGGATTTATTACATACTTACTGTTTTGTGTGTTGCCCGTGTGGATAACTTGGACTGGTTTGCTTCAACTTAGCACATAAACCTTTTTATAAAGCAGCAGTGATTTTTTGGGTAGCATATAGAGTATTTTGTTTGATTCTTTCTATGGCCTTTTGACTGATGCAAAAATATTGGTTTCAAGTGTATCACCAAGGAGGCTGACCTGACGCATGAGCTGCTAAAGCATGGTGCTAAGCCTACTGATGACATGATCCAGCAGAGCAGTGTAATCCGCATGTGCATCTTAGGCCTTATAAACCTAAAAGGATGTCAGTCTGTTGCCTCTGCTGCTGCAATGGTGGCATGTGCCTGCCTGCATCACGCCTCCTGCCAAAATCCGCTGAATCTTAGCAAGCATATATCCAGTTGTTTTGTGTAAATTACTCACTGGCACTAACTATAATATGATGGATGGCTTCAATTCAAGGGTATGGCAAAGGAGGCCAAAATGATGTGTGATTGGATGAAGAGAGAGAACAAGCTTCTCACCTTCAGCATGTCTGAGCATCCCGAGCTTGAGGTGGGGCGCTTCATCCGAAACAGAACGTTGGATGTTATGATCAGCATACTGGAAGATGTCTTCCTTTCCTTTTTCCAAGGTTAGTGGAAAGAGTGATCAAATTTTGTTGATGTAGAATTTCTTTCGGCTGCTGCATTTTGAACTTGTCATGTTTTGGAGTTAAGGTAATCTAGATTGTGAAATGCTACTTGGCATCAGGATTAGCTGTCTGCCACCCCTTTTTTGAAAGAAATATATGCTTAGTGCTTTGCACATCTTTTAAATGACGATCGTGACTGAATGAACAATTGAATTTTTGTTCATAGTGATAGATGAACATAATTGCAGGTCTTTCTGATCAAACAATACAGTCAAAAGAGCATAGTGTTTTGTGCTTGATGTTTTTCTATCATCGTCTTATTATGGCCCATGCGTTGAATCTTCATTTTTGTTTCTGGTATGCAAGGACCAATAAAAATATTTCTCAAGTACGTATTGTCTCCTCACCTGATGATGGCGGGTAATGGCGAGATGGAGTATTCTTTTATTTTGATTTGGTTTTCTTACCTGACTCAGTCTATTAGTAAAATAACAGTGTGTTATTCCAATTTAATGGCAAGACAAATGCATTTTCTTAGTGGCAATTGCAGTGTTATCATGCCCCTTTTTTTTCCACCGTGCTTGTCTGAAAACTTTCCCTAATTGATCCATGGCCACGTTTAGATGGCACGAAAAATTTTTCGAAGGCATTAAATGCAAAGAATCTTGTATGCATGAAGCACTAGATGAAGTTTATTTGTAAAACCTTTTCACAGATGAGTGCAACTTTGCGCGACGAATCTAATGAGCATAATTAATCTATGATTTGGTACAGTAACTCTACAGTAATCATCCTCTAATCGTGTGGTCAAAGACCTCATTAGATTCGTCTCGAGAATGTACCTAGGGTTGTGGAGATAATTTTGTAAACTGTCTTTAATTAATACCTCTAATTATTGGTCAAAGGTGCATTTATTACTCTCAAAAATTTTTCACACACAATCTAAACACGGCCACGCTATTCTTTGTAGTGCAGATGCTTGATGTTGCAATGGCACATGACTCGAGGGGAGAAAAAAAATGTTTCTTTTACCCGGAACACTAGGCCCACTAGACAGTTGTGTAGTACTGTATGCTTCGGAGTTGTGTTTGGGTCTGACCTGGCAATTAAATCGTGTTACTTATCAGGGTAGGATTGTTTGCTACGTACGTAGATCTTAATTTGTTGTTCCATTTAGTCGCTAGCATGTTCCTTTGGATGATCTTAATTTGCTGTCCCATTTACTCGCTAGCACGTTCCTTTGTAGTATGTTTTTGCATTCATTTGCAGCGTTAAGTTTGTAGCGCAAGACAGCGAGGAACGGACATGTTACACTTCGGCAATGAGGAACATTCACACGCCCGAATAAACAGCTCCTATGTACGAAGAGGCCTGAACGGCGAGGATGCCGGACGGAAATTACGTTTTGTATTAGTGATGATGACGTGCACGAGGCACGACGTCAAAAGTTCATCATCTCTTCTCTACCCGGCACTGCCGTGCCGCCGCCGGATACATCGGCGTCCTCGACTTCACCTCATCCGCATCTGAAACAAATTAAGAGTGCGTGTACCCAGACGAGGTGATCCGCGACATAGGCAAAAGGTCGACGCGCGCGGCACCGTCCGTGAGCCCACCGTGCAGGGTCCTGCTCCTGCCAAATGGAGGAACGAAGCCGTCAAGCCGGGATGACCGCGCCGCAGGAGACATGGAGGATATGCCGGCCATGAAGGACGGGACGGCGAGGTGAGGCAATCCTGCTACCGGCAGGCGCGGCGAGAAGCCGAGGACGGCATGCATCCACGACGGCCGAGAACGCGCCGGGGCGGCGAGTTCCTCGCCGGAGCTAGTCGTTCTTCGTGGTTAGGAGGCGAAGGATTCCCGGGCGGCAGGAAGCCCTGAACAGCCGGCGGACGGCAGCGGGAAGCCGGGATCGACGGTGTCCGCGGCGACGGGGGGAGTCGGGGGTGGACGGTATTTCATTTACCGTCCACCCCTGAGGTCATGCGAACCGTCGGATCGGGAAGTAGCGGTAGGATCCAATCCCGCGGAGGCGAGCGGGGACGTTGCGTGGGCCTGTAGGCGGCTTAAATCAGCTCGGCCCAGTTCTGCCGAGGCCCAGAGAATGCGCACATCGCAGTCGCGCAGCAGGCAAGCTCCGTCGTCGCGGCCAGCCCCAGCCCGCGCTACGACGGCGGCGGCGGCGCGGTGCCGGTGGTGAGCCCGCCGTGCCAAGTGCTGCCGAAGCATGGAGGTGAGGCGCTTCAGCAGAAGGCAGGACAGGAAGGTCATGGCATAGCTGTCCACCTGACTGACCGGCGTTGCTGATGCTCGCGGCGTACTAGCCTGTTGGAAAAATCCAGAGTGTTATTTTCTGGACATCAACTCGGACTTTGTAAATCTACTTGTGCAAGCAGTTCACCCCTCTACACGTGCTGTTACAGAACTTTCCAAAAGCAGAGGGACATTTACAACTGCATTTGCTCCAAATTTTGCTAGCTCATGCGCAGCAGAGTTACAGAAAAACGTTTGCAGGTTCCCTCAGCAGTAGACAGCAACGGCGGCGGCGGTGTTAGAAGCTGGCAGCAAGCAGGCTAGAGCGCGCCGGCGCCGCGAGTCCCTCAGCAGTCGGCATTTTACAGGCAGGGGCGCCACCGTCTGTGTCCTGCCTGACACGAGCGCGGCGCGCCCCAGCCGCAGTGGAGGCGCAGGGAGATCACACTGTTTTTTTTGTCAGGCTTTGATCTTGGTTGAACCTGGGAAATTGTGTCCATCATGGTCTCGAGTGTGTTGTCAGCTTATTGCTGAAGAGGAGAGAACTTGTAGAAAGCATACAATTATGCTTTGTTGTCACTTGTCAGATACATTTTGTGTTTTCATCAGCAGTCAGGGAAAGGTGAGACTGTAGTTTATCACGTACTTGTTAGAAGCTGGTGGGAACGAGATGACCGGCGTCATGTCTCCGACGGGATGATCGGCGGTGGCCTGGCGATTCTTATCTTCCACAGCAGCAACGGCTGCGTTAGCGGTTAGCAAGAACACACCGTAGCGGCGACGCCCTCAACAGTTTACAGGCACGCCAGAAGACCCGGTGCAGGAGCGCAACCGTCAGCGCGGCAGGATGGCCGCGTTCACGTACCCAACTGGCCAGCTCCGGTCAGCAAGCCGGCGGATGGCGACAGGAAGGACGGTGGGCATCGTGAGGGGAGGATAGGATATCACCGTCCGGGGGTGGACGGTATTTCATTTACCGTCCACCCTTCGGATCACGCGAACTGTCGGATCGGGAACGAGCGGCAGGATCCGAGATTCCTAGACGAAGTTAGGCGAGTGTTTTAGCCCCGCGTGGGCCGATTTGCGGCTCCGGGCCCAGTTTAGAGCCTAAATCATTTTCTCGGAGACTCGGGCAGATTCCGACGCGCGGGCTCGCGGCCAGCCGGCGGTGGCGCGGTGCTGCCGGTGCTGATGGTAAGCCCCGGCGCTGCGTGCTTCGAGTCCTACAACACCAGCAGGTACACGCCGGCGGTTCCGGAAGCTGGAGTTCGCCGTGCTCGACATCGCCGCCGCGCCGGTGCCGCACGGCATGTAGTGATGTAGGACCAGCTCCGCCGCTTCTCCTTCTACGTCATTGCCTCCGCCGGCGTTCGACGCTGCCTCCGGGGTCATGCTTGGTCTCAATCGGCGTTGACAAGGCATTGCCACCGCCGGTGTTCGACGCCTCCGGCCGGGATCATCGCCCGGCGGCGCCGTGTGGAAGGCAAAGCGCGCTCTGGGCGTAGTCTCGACTCTCGAGCGCTGCCTTCGCGAGATCGGCGGTATTGAAGAGGCCGTCGTGGACCTCCTTCGCATCGGAAAGAAGGGGTGCGCCCTTCTGGTCATTGGCGGCGCCGGTGGCGGACGCCTCCATGCGGGTGCCCGGACGAGGTGATCCGAGACATGGTGATGAACTTCATTATGGCCAGGCTCGACACGACGTCGTCGGCGCTGACATGGTTCGTTCCCCGTCCGGGGGTGGACGGTATTTCATTTACCGTCCACCCCTAGGGTCACGGCAATCGTCGGATCGGGAGCGAGCGGCAGGATCCGAGGCGGCGGAAGGGAACTGGAGCGTCGCATGGGCCTATTTTGGTGGTTAAATCACTCGGCCCAGTACAGTGCCTAGGCCCAGAGAATCAGTTGCCCTCAGGTGACGCGACACAGTCGGCATCGCGGCGCGCCGTGCAGGATGCCAGGATCCTGCACCAGAATGGCAGTAGCATGACACCGCCGCAGCAGGAGGAGGAAATGGCGGCCATGGATGTGGCTGTCCTTCTGACGGGAGACGGGGCGGCGAGGCAGCACGATTGTGCTTGTCGGCAGGCACGGCGAGGCAAAGGCAATCGAGCTCCGTACGCCACTGGAAACACTCGTTTTTTTTTTCAGAAATGGCCAACTGAACCGCACCATATGAAACAGCGACGAGAACGCTGGGAAGTCGAAGCTGCAGCTCAACAACCACCTACACACACGGCAAGAATGAAGGCGACGACTCTGGGAATTTTTATTCCACTCACGAACTCACGGTCAACAGCCGGCGGACGGACGGCGTCCGCGTCCGCAGCGACGGCCACACCACTAGTCTCTGCTGTGACATCTGCCTCCATAGCAATAGCACTAGTCTCCGCTGCGACCTCTGCCTCCATAGCAGTAGCAGTAAGCACTAGTCTGCGAGACAAAAAGTGAGAACCAAACTACCAAAGCTCTCTTCTCTTAATCGCCAGGGAACCCTGCAGCCTGCTCGTCCACCGTGGCACCGCGCGTGCGGACGTGCGCGGCGATTCAGGCGTCATGTCTCCGACGGGATGATCGGCGGCGTCCAGGACTGTTACTTTCCACATGCAGCACGGCGGCGTTAGCGCCGCTGCCCGCTGGCGAGAACGCGCCGGCGCGGTGACGGCGTCGACATTTACAGTTACAGGCACGCCACCGTACTGCGAGCGGCGGCAAAGTCCATCCGGAGGACCCACTGCAGCAGGAGCGCAACCATCAGCGGGGCGGGACAATCGCGTTCTCGCCCTCAGCTCCGGTCAGCAAGCCGGCGGACGGCGGCGGGCTTTGTGAGGGGAGGACATCAAGCGTGGTTGCTGATTGGGAGGGATTTCATTCCCCGTCCGGGGGTGGACGGTATTTCATTTACCGTCCACCCCTGGGGGCACGGGAACCGACAGATCGGGAATGAGCGGCAGGATTCGAGTCAAAGGGCGAGCGTTTTAGGCTGCGTGGGCTGATTTGCGCCTCTTGGCCCAGTTTAGAGCCATGGCCCATACCATGGAGCCCAATAAACATTTTCTCGCAGACAGCTTCCGTCGCGCGGGCTCGCGGCCGGCCGGCGGTGGCGCGGTGCTGGTGGTAAGCTATCATCTTCTTGCACAGCGCCGTGTGGAGTCCAGCGCGCCGGTGGCTCCAGGAGCTGGAGTTCGCCGTGCTCGAGGACTTGGCGCAGCAGCGACGCCGTTGACATGCAGGACCAGCTCCGCCGCTTCTCATCTACGAGGTGCCTCTAATCGGCATTGCCGCCTCCGGGATCATCACCCGGCGCGGTGCGTGTGGAAGGCCAAGCGCGCGCTGGGCGTAGACTCCGAGCGCCGCCTGCGAGAGGGAGATCCGAACCTCAAAAAGGAGCGCACCCTGCTAATCAACGACAATGCCGGTGGCAGAGGCAACCTGCTGTCGCGATAATCGAATGCGGGAAGATCGGCGTGCAAGTGCGGCAACTTGGAGCCGACTGGCAAGCGCCGCCCGCGGGTCCGTGAATCTGTGCCGTCTCTTAAGAGCAGAGCAACTTTGTCTCATAAAGGAGAACAGAAATTGGAGTTGTAACCAGCCTTCAGGTTGCCAAACGATTTGCACGCAAGATCATCGCGAATTCGCGGCTGCGGACTCGACTATACAGGCAGCAATCAGTCAATGGTGTAGGGATTAGGATAATGCGTGTCATCGGCTGCAACTACCCGGCGGCGGTGTTAGCGGCTGTCGAGGACGCGCCGGCGCGGCGAGGCCAGGCACGCCACCGCCGTCGTCTGTGTCCTCAAGCCCCAGCCGGACGAGCGACAGGAGGAGGCGCATCAATCAGAGAACCCCTTCAGCGCGGCGGGACGACCGCGTTCTCACCCCCAGGTCTGTCAGCAGGCCGGCGGACGTCGGCGGGAACTGGAAGGGCGGTGGCCGTCGTGAGGGGAGCACGCCAAGCATGGTTGGGATTTCGTTCACCGTCCGGGGTGGACGGTATTTCATTTACCGTCCACCCCTGGGGTCACGGGAATCGTCGGATCCGGAGCGAACGGCAGGATCCGAGGCGGCGGAGGGGAACAGAAACGTTACATGGGCCTACTTGTGTGGCTAAATCAGCTCGGCCCAGTACAATGCCTAGGCCCAGAGAATCAGTTGCCCAGCTGTTTTCTCGCCGCGCAGGCGACGCGACACCGTCGCTATCGCCATCCGTCCTGCTCCTGCAGCAGAATGGAATTATGGAGGTTAGCTTGACACGGCCGCAGGAGGAGGAGATGCCGGCCATGGGATGTGCTGTCCTTCTGACGGGAGACGGGGCGGCTAGGCAGCACGATCGTGCTATCGGCAGGCACGGCGAAGCAAAGGCAATCGAGCTCCGTTACGCCACTGAAAACACTCTTCTTTGCAAAGGCAAATCGGGAGGGTTAGTAGCGGCCCGGCGCCGGTGGTGAGCCCGCGGTGCAAGTGCTGCAAGATGGAGGCCGCGCCGGCGCTGCAGAAGAGGGAGGAGATGGCAGGGGCAGGGGAGGAGGTGTCGTTCTGAAATTCTCATCGGCCTACTGGACGGCCAAAACAATTCAGGCATCATGCCTGCGACGGGATGAATGGCTGTGTCCTGGAATCGTACTTGCCACAGCAACGGCGGCGGCTGGCGAGAACGCCGCGCCGGCCCTCGGCAGTTGCAGGCTCGCCACCGTCTGCCTACTGCGAGTCGCGGCCTGCCACGCGTCGATCAGAGGAGTGAAACCATGGGCACGGCGCGTTCTCACCCCCTAGCTCCGGCCAGCAAGCCGGCGCGGCGGCAGGAAGGGCGGTCGGTGGCCGTCGTGAGCGGGAGGACATCAAGCCTGGTCGGGCATCTCGTTCACCGTCCGGGGGTGGACCGTCCACCCCAGGGTTCACGGCAACCGTCGGATCGGGAGCGATCGGCAGGATCCGAGGCAGCGAAGGGAAACAGAAGCGTCGCATGGGCCTATTATTAGTCTGGCTAAATCAGCTCGGCCCAGTACAATGCAAAGGCCCATAGAATCAGTTGCCCAGTCGTTTTCTCGCCGCGCAGGCGACGCGATACCGTCGCCATTGCGGCGCGCCGTGCAGGGTCCTGCAGAATGGCCGCAGTAGGAGGAATGGCGGCCATGGATGTGGCTGTCCTTCTGACGGGAGACGGGGCGGCGAGGCAGAACGATCGTGCTTTTTATTCGAACAACGTCGGGGAAGATCCCCACCTCCTATTTCACTGATCGAGTGTTCTTGGTACAGAACAAACCATACCACAAAATTGAAAGAAGAGGAGGTGAAGGTCAGCAGCATGACATAAGATAGTCGCGCCAAACCCGGAGAGAGTGAGAGGTAGTCTTGTAACGGCAGCTCCAAAGGTCGATGTCACGAGCCGCACGCCGGAGAACGTCTGCAGGCAGCAGGCGAAAGAACCTGGCGATCGAAGATTGCAGCATTCCTGGCCTTTCATATGTTTTTTTTATCGAATATGCAAGAGAATTGCGCATCTTTGTATTAAGAAAGAAGAATTGTTTGAAGTTACAACAACGCGCCATGCAAAGCATGCGCCCATGACCCTTTAAACAATTATTACGCGACGCGAACAACCACAGCATACTTCGGCTTAGTGCCGGCTAACACGCTGACTACTCACAAACTAGACAACTTAAGTTGTTCGCCCCTGCTAAGATCCACATGTGCCAAAGAACAAGAAGAATCACGTCAGTTTGTACCGGTTCTGGCAATGGCAGAGCCCAACCAAGGATCCATGGCGTTCGCAGCACGATCGTGCTGACGGCAGGCACGGCGAGGCAAAGAAAATCGAGCTCCGTTACGCCACTGGAAACACTCATTTTTTTTCAGAGATAGCCAACTGAACCGCACCATATCAAACAGCGACGAGAACGCCGGGAAGGCGAAGCTTCAGCTCAAACAACCAACTACACACACGGTAAGAATGAAGGAGACGACTCTCTGCTCTTGGAATTTTTGTTCCACTCACGAACTCTGGTCAACAGCCGGACGGCCACATCAGCACTATTCTCTGCTGTGACATCTGCCTCCATAGCAGTAACAGTAGCACTAGTCTGCGCGACAAGGGTCTCGACAGGGACCTTGACGACGTCACGGCGGACGCCAATGTCCGAGACGTACCGGCCGACGCAGTACATTCCCGTGGTGACAACGGCGAGGCCGCCGGCGCTGGTGGTGAGGAATCGGAGCGGCGACGATGCGACGGCGCTGAATGCGGCCGTGAGGGACGCGAGCTGGCCGCTTCGGCCGACGCTGAAGGCCGTCTCGACGAGCAGCCCCGTCTTGCAGTAGATGGCGAAGTCCTCGCAGTTGTTCTTGAAGAGGGAGTAGGCGCCGAACCCCTTGTCGAGCAGGTAGCGGGCGCGGTGGGCGACGGCGTCGCCGGGGTCGGAGGCGGCCAGCGTGCAGGTGCCCCCGCGCGCCTTGGCGAGGAAGAAGGCCGGCGAGACGCCGTAGTGGAAGAGGTAGAGGCTGCCGCCGTGCAGGAAGCAGTCGAGGCAGGACATGACGACCCCGTCGGGCCTGACGAGGTGGCCGCACCGCTGGCAGGGTGGAGCATCCCCTGCTGATGACGCCGGCGAGGAGCTGAAGAGGAAGGAATCTAGGAAGGTCCCCGTGCCGATCTCGTGGCCGGCGGCTCTGGTGAAGTGGATCACCATCTCGTCCCCAATATAGATCCCTGGTGAAATAGAATGCCATCAGAATCGACGGCAGCGGCAGGAGGGAAAAATCAATCGAGAAATTCATGGGCGTACCGTGGTGGGCGTAGATGTAGGCGGCGCGCCATGAGTAGATGTGATCCCCGACGGCGAGGTCCTCCCGATCCACGCGGTTGGACAGCAAACCCGCCGCCATCAAACAAATTTCTTCAGCAATCTGATTTCTGATTAGCCCTGGAACCTAACAACCTAAGCAATCGCTTGCTTTGCTTAGCGGCGAAGGGAAAGACTGCTCTCCCGCGTCCGGCTGTCGCCTTCTCTTCTCGAGGATGCGCACCCGCCGCAAGCGAAGGGAAAGGGGATTCGTTGGTGTCCACCCCTGAGGAGTGAGGAGTCTCAATGTCAACCGTCGGGGCGGGAGCGTGTCGCGGGCCGATTTGCGCG
Organism: Urochloa ruziziensis; assembly: GCA_015476505.1. Classification (NCBI taxonomy): domain Eukaryota; kingdom Viridiplantae; phylum Streptophyta; class Magnoliopsida; order Poales; family Poaceae; genus Urochloa; species Urochloa ruziziensis. The sequence continues at coordinate 71,474,287 of CM027118.1, forward strand.
TAATCACGACGGCCCAATTCACTTATGAGGCCCAGAAAAGGCAAGCCAGTCATTTCTCGCTGAAACTGAACCGTCAGTCCGACAGAAATCTTACGAACAAATTTCCAACAGCAGCAACAAAGGCAGGTACAGTATTAGGCCAGTCTCAGTGGGGTTTCATCGACACACTTATCTAGAGTGACACATCATCTAAGAGAAGTTTGAAACTATGATGAAACACCCTCCCTCAATGCAAAGTTTCATCTCGTGTTGTTCCCAAGACAACATGCAAGACACAAGCTGTCTAGAGTACCGTGTAGACAGAGTTTCATGAGGATGAAACTCATTTCACATCTCTCTTCATTAACACACTGCCACATCATCAAAAATGCTGACATGTCAGTCTATTTAATGCTGATGAAACTCCCACTGGCCTTAGGGCAGTCCCAATGCAGACTCCACCATAGAGTCTAAAGTCATTAATTATGCTGCCATGTAAGCAAAATGCTGATGTGACAGAGCATTTATTGAAGAGAGAGGGGAAAAAATGAAGAGACCAAGTCTAACTAAGAAACCAAGTCTTCACGCAAATCAAGAACATATGTGAGAGAGACAAGTAGGCCATGGAATTGGATAGACTTCAAGATACAAAATCTGCATTGGAGGCCATAGTTTCTTATAATAGAGTCTTGAACATATGGACTCTATGGGTAGAGTCTGGGTTGGGACTGCCCTTAGGCAACAACTCTTAGGAACGCACGCTGAGGGAAAGAAAACGTACAATTTTAGGATTTCCACTCAAAAGCAGCACGAGCTACATCCAATGGGAAACAAATCACCGATTAAACATATATAACTGGCGAGAGCAAAATTGTTTGGGAAGCAACCTCCCCGATTACAGCTTTGATTGATAGTTTGGTACACTACACTCTACCATCATCGACCGATGAGGAGACGGAGAAAAACCGAAAACAAGTCATCTACTGTGTTTAAACTCTGACAGGCAACACCAGTAAACAATCAAACATATCAGAGACCATATCGAATTTCTTTTGTTATGACGTCTCAGTCGGAATCACCGAGTTGTAATGCTCACCGAGACCATAGGCATGCTTATGAAAGGACAGCCTGATGCTAGGGTCGCCAGCCGATCCAGGTTTGTATTCTTGGCCCATTTCCACGTCTGGGAAGGAGCCTGAGTAGACCACGATGTGCTTCTTCAGGCAGTGGGTCAGCGCGCCGAGCTCAAGCTGCCCACCCCAGGCTGCAGTGGACTCGATCTCCTGGCAGTAATTCTCGAAGCTCTCAGAGGGATCTGACCCGGTCTCGGCCTTGCCTTCTGCTAAGAAAAAGGGGAGGAAATCAGCTGCATGCTCCCTCATGTATTTGGCTGTCATCTGCCGCAGGTCCTGGTAGCTGTACTGTGCATTGCCATTGGAATGGAGCAACAGCTGGTTTTCCACGGCACGGTACAGGCAGTGGCCATCTGGCTTTATTTCTTGAATGGTCAGCCCCAGGGGCTCGAGCTTCTTTTCAAGCTTCTCATTTTCTAGCACGCGGTCGCTGACGATATTGCTTTGTTCTTCTTGGATCCGCTGCTCTCGGGCAGCTTCCTCCTTTGCCTTCTTCTCTCGCCGACGTGCACCCTTGCTGGGCTTTGCGGACTCTGAACTGCTGGACATGGAAACACCAGCTATAGCCTTCACTAAGTTGTCAAGGTTACCCTTTTCTGAGCTGCCTGAGGGTTTGTAACCAAAAGAAGCTAGCTCTGCAGCATGTCTCGCCTCTAACTCAGCTGACAGGCGTGTAATCTCTTCTTCTACCTGCTTTTTCTTTGCCTTCTGCTCAGCTTTGCTTCCTTTGGCAGCACCTTTCTTCAGGCTTGTTTCCTTATCCTGGAGTTTGGATTTCTCTTTCCTGTTTCAGACACATTGAACCGAAAATCATCAAGAAACTTGTGAGTTGTGACAATATTGAAAAGGTTGCAGCCCACCATTTGTTGCATCAAGTAAACAGGTATTGAACACCCAAGGATGATAAATAAGAAATAAAAACTACAAGTTCCAGCATCAACATATTAAGCTATTCAGCTGATTTCACACCATAAAAGGCAAGGAGGAATAAGAAACAGCCACAGGTTTGCATGTCACAATCTTGTTGGGTTTGATGTGAACATTCATATGATGTATAAAACATGTTATGCCTAACCAGTCAGCTGGCAGAAAACTCTGCTTCTCTAGAAACTGACAAGAACCTGAAGGTTTACAGCTGTGTAAACTCGGTTCCGCGAGTGACTCAACTTCATTTGTGTAATATTTGATCATCCAACGAAGCATGTCATACTGACAAGCAGGCAAGCAAATATTTAGTGCCACTGACAGTCTCCTATTTTTTCCAAAATAAAAGCTTCCTTACGAAACTGATATTTTGATAACTAAAATAATGGAGTATCTACATTCTCAGCCAAAGGTCCATAAGATCATCGCACGGGCTTAAACTCCAAACCTAAAGTGACTCAGATTGAATGGATCAATGGAACATGATGAATAATCAAAGTGCTTTACTATCATAACACCATTTCCTTTAGGCTGATTGGCTCAAAAGTGGAATGGCATCTATCTACTTTCCCATTATGCAAGCAGTGTGGAGTGAACAACTGAACACCACTGGTATAAAGTCTAGCATAGATGAACTTCTACCCTCCTAATTTGCAGTCATGTGGTAGCAATGCACCTTGTTAAATGGCATGTAGCATATGAACCTAGAGATAGAATAACACGCATTTTACATCTAACAGAAACACCATATGAAACCAAGAGGCAAACTGTGGGCATTAAGCATCACCAGCAATCATACCAAAAATCGACCCCAGGATACCCTGTCCCCATGATTTTGCCATAAGAAGGAATCTCAACATTCAAGGGTGGAGAAAATGTTGAAAACTGGCATTAGCCATGGGTGGCCTCCCTTGCTCAAAAACCAAGCTGCAAAGTAAGGGACCTTTCTTTGCGTGACCCAGGGTTCGAACCCTGGTCCGATGGCACCACAATTGGGTGCCCAACCACCAAGATATCAACACGTTCACACTAATGTGATATCTTCTAGATGCTTCAAACTCGCACATGCTGCAAGAAGTTTAATTTGTGCTCATGAAACTTTTTTATGGCCCCGAGGGAAACTCTAGTCATATAGGTCAAGAAGAAACATGTCCACCCTCCTAAACAGACCAATTTGCAATTGTTTGGATTACTGGAAATCCATAGCCACACGAGAGTGCCAGATCAAATAAACTGAGTCTAGACGCTTTAACTCACACATGCCACATCGCATTTCAGCAAACACTGAACAGCGAATCAACTCGGCTCGGGTCACATGTGTATGCAATCGCTTGAAAAACAGTATGCAAACATAGCATTTACTTTCATCCACACACGAAACTTCCTTTCTTACGACTCTCTGCGAAATTTTAGCCATCTTGGTCGACAAGAAACATATCCACCTTCCTAGATAAATCAATTTGCAACTATTTGGTGCCACATCTGGTGAACCGAGCCATCCTATAATTCAGAACCCCCAAGTATCTACCGTGAGTGGAAAAAAATCATTTTCATCACGCATTACCTATTATCTATTAACCATGGATATCAATACGAAGTCTTTTCTTATCGCGAGACGCACAGCCCGACATAAGTAAACGGAAATCTAGCCGAGAAGGCACAAGCTAAATCACCCAATCCACAGCAGGCATGGGGAAGGGAGAAGGCTACTGACCTGTGCCTGGAGAGCACCTCCTCGAGCGTCTCTTCCTTCGTCTCCGGCGCCACCGCGGCGGGCGTCTGGCCGGGGGCGGATTCGACGGCTAGGGTTTCCTCCATCGGCAAAGGAACGCACAACACGCGGGCTCGGTGGCGGACAGACAAAAAAGGAGTGTCTGCCTTGCCCTTCCCCGTGCTATTTCTTATCAAGCAAGTCGGGTTTCCTTTCCTAAAACTAATCCCGATCAGACGGCGGAGAAAATGTGATGACGTGTCCAGGCCGAGACAACTTCGATTCAGTTGTGTGCTGGAGCGAGGGCCAAGCTCGGGCGATGGCAGCGGCGCCGGGATGAGAAGGGAGGGAGGCCGCGCGGTGGCACCGGCAGGTGGGCGGGGCAGCGGCGCCGGCGACTGACTGCCCGCTGGCCGGGAGACGGCGGCACGGCGGTGCCGAGAGGGAGTCGGTCGGTGGTGAACGCGAGAGAGGCCACGGCCCACCAAAGAATTGGAAGGTTGGCAGCCCACTGGGCCGGAACGGGAGTCTCTTCTCTGGGCCGGCCCAATATAGTAATTACCGCTCGTTTGCTGTTAAGCTGCGTGCACTTTTTGTGTCAACGTCTGTTTCAATCTTCCGGGCTGAAAAAAGTCTAATAATTTTTTCTTTCATATAAGGCTTATCGTTTCACATTTATAAAGACTCAAATGCTGACTATATCAAAAGCTGTTCGGAAAAAAAATGCTGATTATCTCAAAAGAATGTTTTGTGTTCAGCTAGGAGTGTCCTTGCATCAGTAACCCTCCCTGCTGCTAGTACATGCTGCTGTATTCCTCATTGTAGAACAGACCAGATTCTTTTCAGCAACTCCTCCCTCCACCTTGGCGTCGTCGTGTGGCAGGCGACGTGACATGTGTGGATGCCCAGTTTACTCACGTATCAAAATCCGCACTCCCCATTGGCCGGCCTCATATCCCCTTATCCACTTCGCCACCCTCGATCTCCACCCAAACCAGAGCATCACCTCTTAGCTGCAGCTCCACCGCCGCGCCCTCCACTACTCATTTCTCCCCATCATCCTCTTCCATCTCCGCTCTACCCGAGATCCTACCTGCACCAACGCACGCGCCACACATGGCCATGGCCACGCAAGCCTCCGCCGCGACGCGCCACCTGCTGGCGGCGGCCTGGTCGCCGGCGTCCAAGGCGCCGCGCTCGGCATCCCAGCTGGCGCTCCCTTCCTCCTCCCGGGGGCCGGCCCCGCTCCGTGCGGCCGCCGAGGAGCCCGCGGCGGCGGCGGCGGTGACGGAGGCGCCCAAGGGATTCGTGCCCCCGCAGCTGGACCCGAACACGCCGTCCCCAATCTTCGGCGGCAGCACGGGGGGCCTCCTCCGTAAGGCGCAGGTGGAGGAGTTCTACGTGATCACGTGGACGTCCCCCAAGGAGCAGGTGTTCGAGATGCCGACGGGCGGCGCCGCCATCATGCGGGAGGGCCCAAACCTCCTGAAGCTGGCGCGCAAGGAGCAGTGCCTGGCGCTGGGCACCAGGCTGCGGTCCAAGTACAAGATCAACTACCAGTTCTACCGCGTCTTCCCCAACGGCGAGGTCCAGTACCTGCACCCCAAGGACGGCGTCTACCCGGAGAAGGTCAACGCCGGCAGGCAGGGCGTGGGCCAGAACTTCCGCAGCATCGGCAAGAACGTCAGCCCCATCGAGGTCAAGTTCACCGGCAAGAACACCTTCGACCTGTAATTGTGTTGTTAAGTAATTAGCTGGTGTTTTGATTTGTTGGGTAAAGATATGGGTGATGATGATGGAGGATCGATCGGTCGATATGTAATTTTACTATCACAAGTTTTTCCTTGGTGATTGTGGAGGCGCTGCATGGAACGAATTATATGTACATGCTGGTTTAATTTGCTGATGATGCGCGATGTCCACTTTAACGTTGCTCTTCATGCGTTCTCGTGTTATGGCCGATGAACGGTAGAAAATCCCATCTTCCAAACAAAAATCGCAGGGTAGATAATCAACTAGTGATCGATCGAAGTCAAAAAAAAAAGGCAAATACTACTACTGTAACTAACACTAGTACGTTGGCACGGCACATACGTATGCTCTGTTCTGCTTAGATTAAGCACTGTTGGGACTTTTGAGTTTCAGACAAACACTGGATATACAGTATGTCGCCACGTTCAGAGTACCAAACGCTATGTTGCGCGTACCCAAAAAAAAAATCTGCATAATGCTGACGAACGGAACGGAACGAAGCACCACTACAAGAAAAGGAAAGAAGAAAAATTATGGCGCTTGTGACTCGTAGTTCACACTTTGTGCAGTGCGGTACGTTGTTGCCGTTTTTTTGAAGATGACAATTCGCTCCGTTGTGGGATAAATTAATGCAATATTCATGCATGCTACATATAGCCTCAGACTTTAGAAATTTTGTAAAGACAAAAAGTTCAAAACATATATAAATGAGCATTCCTTGGACTTTGAAGATATTCAGCTGCTACATAGTATCTGAATATCTGATAGCCCAGGATGCGTGCATCCTAGTTATGTAGAGACTGAAAGTCTTTGAAAAAAAATGTATCATCTTGATGCGACAATGTTAAAATTGATTAAGCTTCTCCATTCGCAAAGAAAAAACATAAGTGATAGCATGAACCAAGAAGGGAGTTCGCACAAGTATTTAGGTTCTCGATCTAGCCTTGACAAAAGCACAAGCTACGTACGATGTTGCTTGATTGCTTCACTCTCAAAGTGCTAACTAATTATAGTAGTTCGTCGGCTGACATCCTGTAAAGCTTTTTTGTTTACCATCCATGTCATCATCAGTCCAGTCAACAAAACACAACAAATCCGAACAGAATATTCCACTATCACTCCACATTATACACCACATGTGAAAAGAGAACGGATAAAACAGAAAAAGGCCTGCCTCTCTAGTCTCTACAACCCATAACATACCCACCAAACAGATCAAAAGAAAGACAAATTCTTGCATGCATGGTTGCCGTTGTTGTTGCTTCCATGAAACGAAAAAGATCTCCAACTCCAACACACCAGCAGAGCCCACTCACTCATGGCATTGGCACCGGAGACCTCACCCAACAAGGCAACAACGCAAGCAGGCTCATGATCAAGACTTGGATTCACGGCCAGCTTTTGAGTTTGCTTTACTCAAGGAACATGAGCAAAACGCTGCGCAAGAGCAACCTGCCAGCCAGAGCACCAAGTGATCAGACAGCAAAGCCGAGCATATTGTACGCAAAACACAGGGGCAAAATGGTCATGCAGGAAAACAGAGCAGGGCTCTATAAATCGTGCTCCTCGGCAAGCATTGGCGCAAGCAAAGCGTGTGGAACTGAATTCCTTGCGTCTCCTCTGCTCTTGGCATCTCTTCCTCGATCTTGCTGTATATAGCTTCGCGAGATCAGAGGGTGTGTGAGAGCTTGGACAGGAGAGCAGGTGCAGCAATGGCCATGGGCATGAAGGGTCTGCTGGTTCTGACGCTTGGGCTAGCTATGGCGACGAGCTCGTCGGCGGTCATTTACAAGGTCGGCGACACCTCCGGCTGGACCATCCTCGGCAACATCAACTACACCGACTGGACTACGAAGAAGAACTTCAAAGTTGGGGACATCATAGGCAAGTTCAGACTTCTCTCGTTCAAGATCAACCCTCCTAGCAAGCTAAGCTACTACCATTTGCTGTGAAGAATTTTCGTTTGATTACCATCGCTATTGCTACTCGTTAATTCTTGCCAATGTTTACAACTTCAGTAGCAGCCTGACAGGTCCATTGCTCGTCACTGCTGCACACATTTCCTTCTTGCCAGTTTTACTCTTGTGTAGCTTGCTCAGTTGCGCTTGATAGTCAATACTCCATTTTAGTAGCATGCATGGTCTCGCTACATTATCTGCAAACACTATACGAAATGTGTCGCTGATGTAGAACCATTGTATTGCTCACGGTTCAGTAATCTGCTCAGCAGACACCATGCATCTGTTGCCCCCCATTGGCCATTGCTAAATGATGCAGAGATGAACAACGCCACTCACTTGTCACCGTCGGCACTTTTACAACGCGTCCTTCTTCTCTTTGGTCGTTGCGTTTATATGAAGAGTCTTGCTTTAACCGTGGCATTGGCAATGGGATTGGGGTTAAAAACAAATAACAGAAACCTTTTCCTTTGCAAGCTTTATGTAGTCGCAAAGGGCATTCACGGAGGCTCCGTGTCTGCACTGTGATATATTTCCATGATCCATAAATTTACTGGCCGGACGGACCACTGGATATCTGAATCAGAACAGACCATCTAGGAATCCAAGAAATGGACACATGGCCTGGTTGATGTTGATAGTTACTGCACCATGGGCATCGGCTGCTGGATTTGTCAGTTCATTTTCCTGAACTTTTAGTATGAAGTGACAAATGTTTTGCTCTGCTGTGCAAGATCTAGCATGCTTTCTTCATTGAAATCTTTAATTTAAGGGTGTTGCAAATTAGGCTGCATAAGGATGGACACAATAAACAACCATATACGGCTATCATAGGGATTTTTTTTCAGAGTTCCAGGGAAAGGCTATCACAGAGATGTTAGAAAAAGGGTCATATCATTGCGAAACTATCATCTAGACGCAATGCAACCACGATGCATCTATCAGTATACTACTGGCAACCCAGTAGTTATAAAGTGAAGAACTTTTAGCATTTTCAATCATGAGTAGCATACAAGCATGTATTTCTGCATCGGTGTCAAACATGGTGTTCGTCTGCCTTTACAGAGTAGATGTACCTTGGGCTGCACGTTTTGCTTCGTTCCGTCGACGACTTCTTTTTTGGTTCTTTGCGTGACCATCATGGCATCGAATTAAAGATCATATTACCAAAAAACAGCACGTTTCTTTTGCCATGCCTTTTACTCTGAATTCTGATGATGCTGATGATGATTGCCTGATGGCCATGGCGCCCACTCGCATGTCCTGCGTTCAGAGTTCAAGTACCCGCAGGGCATCCACAACGTGCTGGAGGTGAACAAGGCCGACTACGACAGCTGCACCAACTCGACGCCCATCGCCACGCACACCTCCGGCGACGACAAGATCGCCATCAAGAGGCCCGGCCACCGCTTCTTCATCTGCGGCGTGCCCGGCCACTGCGCCGCCGGCCAGAAGCTCAACATCCGCGTCCTCAAGCAGAAGTCCTCTGAAGCCCCTTCCAAGGCGCCGGCACCGGCGCCCGCTCGCCCGGCGGCGTCTCCCAGCCCCAGCGAGCCGAGCGCCGCCTCGCCGCCGGCCGCGTCGGCGACGGACAGCACCCCCGACGCGCCGGCCACAGCCGCGCCCGCGCCCAACGCCAACGGCGCCGGGGGCCTTGCAGGTTACCGGGCTGCCGTCCTGGCCGTCGCGTTGGCGGCGGCCGCCTCCGTGGCGATGCTACAGTAGCTGATCGCTGGTCCCTAGTGGCCGTGTGAGTTGGAGCTTCTACACCTGTGATTGATTCACCACGATGTGTGCCTGAGCGTGGAACTTTATTTTTGGTTCTTGTTCGCTTGCAGATGCGACTGGTTTGTTCAGATCTTGTGCCTTTTCTCTGTTTCGGAATTAATCTGTCTATCGTTTTCTCTGTTTATGACCCATGAACAATTTGTCTATTAGTCGACGGACAGCCGTCGAGAGCGATTAATCCGCTGTGTAGTTTGTCGTGTGGAGATTGGAGAGGGTTAATGGTGGAGGAGGGACGGGCAAAACACGAGTTGGTCGCCGCGGGCAGCCCTGCCACGGTCGCCGCCGACGACGAAGGGTTGCTCGGCGCTCGGCGGGGCGGGGTAAGCGACAGCGAGACATCGGAGAAACGGTGATGGCAGCACGGTCGCAAGACGTGTTCCGAAGACACCCACCGATGGAGGCAGACAACTGGTACTGGGCCTTGTTGGGCCGTGCGTCGGCCCAGTAGCAGTTGTTTAGCAATTCCGCGCATGGAAGAAGATGGGAACCGTTTTTTTTCTCAAAAAAAAGAAAAGGGAAGATGGGAACCTCCCCGGACTTCCGCGGTCAATGCCGTCAACAGCAATTAATCCGCTGCGGTGGCGCGAGTAATGGCGGGAGAGCGGGATGGGCCGGCCGGGGAGGCGACGAGGGCGGCGGGCGGGAGGGGCGCAGGGTCACATGACCCGGGTGGCGCGCGGTGACGCGATGGCGGCCATGCGCGAGGGGCCGCGCGCCGCGGGCAGGCCTGCCGCGGGGAACGTGCTTGACGGACGACGACCCCTGTTCCGGCTGCGCGTGCCGTGTCCTTTTCTCCATGGCATGGACCCCATTGCTGGTGCTGGTGCTGGTGCTGGACCCGGCACCGCTCATCAGTATGGCTGCTGCCCAATGGGGACGCAGCCTGCCGCTCGAGCGCTCGTCGTGACCCCACCCTACCACCGCGCCTTTCCTGCAGGCGGCACTGCACCGCGCGGGGAGCATCCGAGGCAACAAGGCCGTCGTCACAACTCAGAATAATGGGCGTGCACGTACCCGTCGACGCGGTTGCGGTTAGCTGCTAGGATAACAACAGCCCTTCTTCATGGCTTCTGCTCCTGGTTGTTATCCTGGACACGAGATGATCCCCGAATCCACGTACACGCCGTGCAGCGGTGTAACAAACAAACAGAACACCTCTCCTCGTGCCATCATGCGCTGGTAAGTTTTTTGTTCTTTGCAACAAGGAGAGAAACACACGACGTCACGGTCGGGGACCCGTGCGCCGCACATCATGACTCATGAGTGCCGGAACAGATCAACACACCTACAGGAACGCACGACACGACTGCAACTAAATATTTTCTTCTTTTTTAAAAAAACTACAACTTCAGATTTTAGGCGTTTAATCTACATGCATGGCTCTGTTTTTAGTTTGTTGCCTTCAAGTCTTTCACACTTCACTCGTGCACGGCCCATGGCCAAGGAGGTGGTAGTACCACGGGCCGGTGAAAGATTACTCCGATTTATTGAGGGACAGTGCCGAGCACCACCCCGCCCTCTTCTCCTTCTCTAGTAGGGTCGCGCGCGCGGTGGCGGTAAATGTCCTCTGCAGTCTGCGCAGGACGACGGAAATTTGCAAACACAGGGCCGCCAATCTGTCTTTTGCCTCTCCAACTTCTCCAGTTTTAGAAACCAGCCCTTGGTCAGTTTCAAGAAATGAAGAAACCGTGTCATTTTTCACCTAGGTCAAAAAACACCTGAGGGTTTAAAAGATTTATATAACGCTCGACTTTCACACTAGCTCTAAGCACTATAATGAGCTAGCACACTAGCTCTAAGCACAAGCACTATAAGAGACAACCCTTTCAATGATCTAGCTCTTAGGACACTCATAATATGAATCACCCCACACGTCATACTCACGTAGTCTCAAAATGTGTGTATGAGACTATCTCTTGATTAAGATATAGCTCTTCTCTCCCTTCTATTAAAATAAAAAAAAATCTATAAACTAGCTAAAAGCTAACCATTGGAGGAGGCCTAGTTTTATAGGCCAGTTTGGATTATCTGGTCTACTCCAATAAAAACATGGCTGATATTTAAAGCTAACATAAAGCTGGTCAATTAGGCTGTCAGTTTAATTGTAGCAAGCAACTGTAAACAGCTTCTTATGTGGACGCCACGCATTTGCAAATATACAAACAAAGGGGGTTTCCCCAGTGAAGTTGCCCGTTCCTTTTCTTAAAGGCAGGGGCAGCTCCATCGGAAGAAGCCAAAGGGAAGCCAAAGAGGGCACAAGTGAGCAGAGCTTGGCAATGGAGCTTCCATGGGGAATGCTGCTGCTGCTCGTCCTCTCCGTCTCCTCCTCCTCGTCCTCCTCAGCGGCTGTCGCCACACTCGCCGTCACCGCTCCGCCCCCAGCCGCCCCTGCACCTCGTCATGCTCAAGACGCTGAAGGTAACTCGTACTTGTCTCCCCCTCTGTTTACCCTTGCCAATCTTCTGTCTGTCGTCGCCTGTCGCCGCCATAGGGCGCCATTGTCTCGATTCTTTTAGATCTGGATGCCGCGCTGGAAAATGCAGTACTTTTGTAGGATTGTAGTATAAGCTTGATCTCTGAAGAGGAAACGGAGAATGGGCAACAAGTCTGTTGCTCCATTTCTGTTTCTAGTTCTTCCACTGTTCTATTCTTGCAAGCTGGTTTTATGACTTGCAAAGCACAAAAACTCCAGCTTTACCTTTACAGATGTTTGTGCGGGACAGCAAACTGTTTCAGTACTAGCGTTTCCACTTATTATTCATTACGTTTCTCCGTTCATCTTCACATCTTGAGTTTTCCTGCTCTTGAAAACAATGCTGCGATTATTTTTGCAAGATTAGAACAAATAGCTGGTCATAACTTTTAGATTCGGCTTTTGTTGGTTTTGCTATTGGAGAAGTACTACTAGCGAAAGATCTGATTTTTGTTCACGTTTTGCGTGCTGGCGCAGGCCTGCTCATCAATGGCAACTTTGAGACGGCGCCGCGGAAGCTGAACAAGACGCTCATCGTGGGCCGCCACTCGCTTCCTGGCTGGACGCTCCGGGGCCACGTGGAGTACGTCTCCGGCGGGCCGCAACCCGGCGGCATGTTCTTCGCGGTGCCGCACGGCGTGCACGCGCTCCGCCTGGGAAGCCGGGCCTCCGCGTCGCAGAACGTGACGGTGCGCCCCGGCGCGCTGTACGCGCTCACGTTCGCGGCCACGCGCACCTGCGCGCAGGACGAGAACCTCCGCATCGCCGTGGCGCCTTCGCTCTCGGCCCCCGCCGACGTCGCCGTCCGTACACTCTACAGCGGCGCCTCCGCTGACACCTGGGCCTGGGGCTTCCGCGCCTCCTCCCCCGTCACGCAGGTCACCTTCTCCAACCCCGGCGTCCAGGAGGATGACTCGTGCGGCCCGCTCCTCGACGCCGTCGCCATCAAGGAGCTTCCCACACCGTACCCGTCCAAAGGTGAAACATTTGAGAACGAAATGCATCTCCTTTTAATTTCTTCAAAAACTCGAATGCCCACTAGAAGTGATCTGACGAAACAAACAATGCCACTAGAAGTGATCTCCTTCAAAAACTCCTTTTAATTTCTTGGCGTCGTTTCTTTTGTTTGCAGACAACCTGATCAAGAACGACGGCTTCGAGATCGGGCCGCAGGTGTTCAAGAACTCGTCGGTGGGCGTGCTGCTGCCGCCGAAGCAGAAGGACACGACATCGCCGCTGCCGGGGTGGATCATCGAGTCGCTCAAGGCGGTGCGGTTCATCGACGCGGCGCACTTCTCGGTGCCCGCGGGGCAGTACGCCGTGGAGCTGGTGGCGGGACGCGAGAGCGCCATCGCGCAAGTGATCCGCACCGTGCCCAGCCGCGCGTACAACCTGTCCTTCGTCGTCGGCGACGCCAAGAACGGCTGCCACGGGTCCATGCTGGTGGAGGCGTTCGCCGGCAACGTGACGCAGAAGGTGCCGTTCGAGTCCGCCGGGAAGGGCGCGTTCAAGGCGGCGAGCTTCAAGTTCGTGGCGAGTGGTGTCAGGACCCGGCTCACCTTCTACAGCTCCTACTACCACACCAAGGCCAGCGACGGCGTCTCGCTCTGCGGCCCTGTGCTCGATCAGGTCAAGGTCGTGCCGCTCCCCGTCAAGGCGTAGGCGGATTTGGCTTTCTGGTCGGACGGAGTAAACCGTGTGACTGATGTGTCGTGTGTTTCTGTGCTTGTAACCAGGCATGATGCGTGGATTGTGAGAACCGAGAACTAGTAGTAGTCCTTGTTAACAGAATGATCGCGTTCTGCAGAACTTGGGCATGCCTGCCGTCGGATGTAATGTAATGTCGTGAAATTTGGTTGCCTGTATTTTTCGCTTCGAATTGAGACCCTGATTCCTAATCCCAAATGCCAGATGCGTCAGTCTCCCTTCGTACACACTGCCAGTTCGTGAGTCGTGACAAGAGGGTCACAAGAACGACACAGCCGAGGACTCGGTTCGACATGGCGTCTGTGCTCGTCCGCTGGGTGGCAGCGAGAAGACGGAATGGCCCAACGAAAGAAGGCCCATCCATAACATGGGTCGGTCTTGCAGCCCAAGAAGATATATGAGTACGTACAGCCCAGAAGAAGAAGGTAGTTCTAGGCCTTGCTAGCATTAACAACAAACCTGTTTGGAAGCATAGTTTTGGGGGGAAACCGGTGCAAACCACCGGCCTGCTAAAATATACTACCAGCTATCCTTGAAAAAGGTGTTTGAATGACCTCTGAATGCAATTTATTTACACCCGGTTTTGCCTAAACTAACCGGAAAAAGTTAACAGAATGATCCACGAAAAAGCTTTTTCCGCTAGTTACGACGATTTATGAAAACAAGAAACAGAAAAGCTGTCCACCAGGATCCTGTAACTCATTAACAGAATGATCCTTGCATATACTGTACACCCGAACGAGTTCCAGGATCTTGTTATCTTATTGTTATAAACATAGCCTATTACCTTCTTTCTTTTTTAAAAAATAAAAATCAGCAACAAAAACCTATACTCCGTACAGATTAGCTGTAACTCGTTAACAGAATGATCCTTGGTTGCAACCAAACGAGTTCCAGCCTTCCAGAACCTACATCGATCTTGTCACTATACTGTTAAGCCTAGCTGAGCTTCCTTTTTTTAAAAAAAATAATAATAATGAAACAACAGACGTTTTGCGTTGTTTTTTTACTTTCAGTTCCTTGATATTTCTAACAACTCGTTAACAAAATGAAATGAAGTGCACACAGAGGCAGCACACATAAGGTTTGAACCAGATATGTAAAATTTCCATTCATACCATGAAGTACGGTTATATCTCATCCCATAAAGACTAAGATTAACGAGCCAGTAATCTAGCACAGCCGCAGCAGCACAGATGGATTCCAAACCAAGACTAAGATCTATCTATCCCTTGTTAGCTAGCAGCTAATAAGTAACTCTATATAGCCGGAAGGATTGGTGGCCTCCCGGCGTCCCTGCACTGGCAGTGTTTTTTTTTTCTTTTTTGTTGCATATGAGTACTATTTCGATTTTGTATCTATAAGTAACTCTATATAGCCGGGAGGATTGGTGGCCTCCCGACGTCCCTGCACTGTAGCAGGGTTTTTCTTTTTTTCTTTTTTTATATGATTACTATTTCGATTTCGTATCTAGAAAAATAAGTGACATCATGCCACTAAAAGAAAGTGTGCCCACCTAGAGTCTGTATTCTCACTTGCCACGTGGTTTCAGACTTTTCAACGTTGTGCACTGCATATAAAGCGTCGCATGTGTTGGTATCTTAGCATTGTCTTCAGAATAAATAGGTACATCCAAACCACCGATAGTATGTAATCCATAAGGCGCGACGTTAGCGCGCAATCCTTCCTTGTATAACTAAACCAACGCAACAAAGCATGGACGAAGAATTATTTCCAAACTAATTAACCAACTACTAAATCCAAACTACTAGCTAGCTAGTCTTCGTCCGTTGCATCAATTATTCCATCCATGGAGGAAATGATGATCGACCGAGACCGGCGGGGCGATCAAAGGTGCTCGAGGTTTGAGATGCCGAGGAACGCCATGATGGGGCCCTGGAGTAGCTGCATGACGGCCCTCCACCCGGCGTGCGTGGGGTGCACCATGTCCCAGAAGAAGTACTCCCTCGGGTTGTCGCAGAGCGAGTAGGCGCCATCCTTGCCGCAGTAGCCGCTGCCGCCGCCGCCGCCGCCGCCATCGGCGTCGGCGACGCCCTCGCAGCATGGGCGGAGGCGCTCAGCGAACTGCCCCGCCAGCGCCGAGCCTTCCCTGGGCGCCACCAGGTCCGTGACGACGCTGTTCACGTCCAGCAGCATCACGTCCTCCTCGTCGCCCAGCCTGTCACGCAGCGCCGTGTTGTGCCTGTCCGAGACCGCGTTGCCCTTGTCGTAGCACGAGCTGTAGTTGTTGGTCTTGGCCATCCATGGCGAGCACCCGAACGGCGGCACCGTGTTCACCAGCACCTTGGTCACGCCCATGTCCTGCAGCTGCGACACCGCGCTCGCAATCTCGTCCACCACCGTCGCCACCATGTCGTCCAGATTCTGCATCCAGCATGTATATGAGATCGATCTAGTACATACTTGTATATATGACAAATATAATAGATGCATGAGATCGAAATGGTGTTGGAATATACGCACGTAGTCGTTGGCGCTTGCGTAGTCGTTGCCAGAGTAGCCGACGAGCGCGACCGACTCCATAAAGTCGCGGTGGTCGACGCGGCCGTCCCTGACGAGGCTCCTGAGCTGCTGGACCTGGGCGTCGAGCTTGAGCGCGCCGCCGGGCACCTCGAGAGCGCCGGAGTCAGCGACGGCGAAGTTCATGCCGGACGCATCGATGCCGTTGTCCCAGTCGCCGCCGCCGGCGTAGGGCGGAGGGGACTCGGCGTAGCCCATGATCTTGGCGAGGAAGTCCGACTGCACCAGCCCGTCGGAGAAGCGGCCCGTCGGCTTCCCGTCGTGGGCCGTGTCGGAGATGCCGTACGGGTAGCGCCACGCGGGGAAGCCCTGGTTGCTGTTGCCGTCGTCGGCGAAGTCGTCCCCGAACACGAACAGCTTGTGCGAACGCTTGGCCTTGGCCTGGTGGTGGGGTCTACGGTGGCGGTGGTGATGGCGCCGGGCCTCATCGCTGGCCACGGCCACGCGGACTGTGACTGCGTGTGCGGTACCCGGTACATGACATGATGCAGATCGACACGCATTAGAAATGCACACAGATGTAGAAAAGCATGCATGAGACTATGCAAAATGATAATGAATTACATATGCGCTATGAAACAATTGCTGGTCTGCTATTAATCCTGAATTACTGGCTTACTGTTGAGGAGGAGGAGGACGAAGCAGGCGGCGGCGAGAAGCTTCATGGTGTCGGTGGAGATGGTGGTGGATCTATTGAGAACGATGAGAGACTGCTGCGTGCTCTCTCAACCGAGGCCGAGCCTCTCTATTTATAGGGCTAGCTAGGTACCAGATGCTGATAGATCCAAGTGATCTTCGTTGAACTGTTTTCTCGTCCGTCGCGGGAAAAATCTGAACAGCATTTGGAAATCCAGGGGATGAGAAGATGGGATCGGATTTTTTCTGTTTAGATCCGGCGGCAGCAGCCAACAACTTGCTTCACGGCCCACTAGTGGGCTCGGGCCTGGGCCGTGGGCTCGCGGCAACTCCATCCACACTGCGCCATGCGTGGGCCAGAAAAAAGCTCGAAAGGTCGATGAATAAACGAGCCTATAAACTGCATTCCTGGCCCATGTCTCAGCCCACGGCCTCCACTGCACCCGTCTCCTCAAAACCCTAGTTCCATCCCCTCCATCCCAGATAAATACCTCATCCTCTCCGGCTCCTCCACTCTTCGCGCCGCCGCAGCCCCCAAACCCTCATCTCCCTCACTCACCGGAGCGCCGCGGCACCCACCACCCCCAACCCCTTCACCCAGCCATGGCGGAGCGCGGCGGCGAGCGTGGCGGCGAGCGCGGTGGCGAGCGCGGCGGGTTCGGCCGGGGCTTCGGCCGCGGCGGGCGTGGCGACCGTGGCGGGCGCCGCGGTGGCCGGCGCGGGGCGCGCCAGGAGGAGGAGAAGTGGGTCCCCGTCACCAAGCTCGGCCGCCTCGTGAAGGAGAACAAGTTCAGCAAGATCGAGGAGATCTACCTCCACTCGCTCCCCGTCAAGGAGCACCAGATCGTGGAGACCCTCGTCCCGGGGCTCAAGGACGAGGTCATGAAGATCACGCCCGTGCAGAAGCAGACCCGCGCCGGGCAGCGCACCCGCTTCAAGGCCTTCGTCGTCGTCGGCGACAACGACGGCCACGTCGGCCTCGGCGTCAAGTGCGCCAAGGAGGTGGCCACCGCCATCCGCGG
This sequence comes from Urochloa ruziziensis, assembly GCA_015476505.1. NCBI lineage: Eukaryota > Viridiplantae > Streptophyta > Magnoliopsida > Poales > Poaceae > Urochloa > Urochloa ruziziensis. The sequence continues at coordinate 71,491,911 of CM027118.1, forward strand.
CGCCATTATCCTCGCCAAGCTCTCCGTCGTGCCCGTCAGGAGGGGGTACTGGGGCAACAAGATCGGTCAGCCCCACACCGTGCCCTGCAAGGTCACCGGCAAGTGTGGCTCCGTCACCGTCCGCATGGTGCCCGCGCCCAGGGGTTCCGGCATCGTCGCCGCGCGTGTGCCTAAGAAGGTGCTGCAGTTCGCTGGCATTGAGGATGTCTTTACCTCATCCCGTGGCTCCACCAAGACCCTTGGCAACTTTGTGAAGGTACTACTACGAGATCTCCATATTGTAGTGCAATGTTTATTTGATGCTATACATTTGTAGTTCTTGCAAATTAGGACTGTATAGGGATAGACCAGTATGCTTAGTAGTTTTGTTGTTTCAATATTGCAAAATGCTGATTGGTATGCTCTTTGTAGAATTTGCTGTGTTGGAATTACTGGTTTTATGCCCAGTTGTCTACGGTGCGTAGTGGACTATTAGGCCCTGTTTGGGTAGTTGCTATTTAGCTAGTTAGAAGGGCTCAGCTGAGAATTAGCTTGTCCCATTTGGATCCGCACCAACTAAAAATAGCTGGCTAGCAATTAGTTGGTGGATCCAAACAATTTGAACTGACTAAGTGACTAGTGATAATTTGTTGATTAGAATTAGGATACGTAAGGTGTGACTTCTCATGGTTTGTTGTTTTTATAGCAGTTTTAGTGCAAGTCTAGGGATATGACTATGGACTTACGCAGACAATTGTGCTGTAAAGCTAATTCACATTATGGTATTATTGAACACTTCCAAGTACTAGTCATGATGCAATTTCAGATAGCTAGACTTTTTTTTGTTGTCCTAGTCCTACCTATAGGTTGTACACACTGAATGGCATATTGTTGTTTGTTGATATATTTGCTCATTGACATCCTGTGTTATATAACGCCTAGTCTTATGCTGTTGTGTTTACCTTTGTTAGTTTCTATTTTTACATTGTTTGTTTGGAAGTCCTGAATTATGAACTAGCTAAACTTTATCATGTGGTTGTTCCCAACTTCTCTTTGTTATCCTGTCTTTAATTTATGCATTATTGCTGTTGTCTGTTCAGTGCCATTTGTAACTCTTTTAATTTGGTATGCAGGCAACCTTCGACTGCTTGATGAAGACCTACGCTTTCCTGACACCTGAGTTCTGGAATGAGACCAAGTTCTCCAAGACTCCGTTCCAGGAGTACACTGACCTCCTGGCAAAGCCTACCAAGGGTCTTATGCTTGAGGCCCCCACTGAGACAGTAGAGGCTTAGGATGTTGGAGTAAAGAGTTCAGGGTTGTCTAATGCACTTTCTATATTATAGTTAAGAACTATGCAAAGGTTTTGCTTTGCCTGGATGCTGCTATTTGCTGTCAAGTTTTGGATTATGGTACTATGATGCTGCATAATTATCTCATGATCAGTCTTTCGTGGTGAAACCTTTCGGAGGCATCCCCTCTAGGTTGCTTGAATTGTTTTCATTCCCAGTTTAAGCGTTTGTGCTATGGTTGTGGTGTGTCAATTTGCCCTTGATTGGTGTTAAACGATGCTCTGTGCTTTTTAAGTTCGAGAGAGCCAATTTTCTGCTGCCAGGACAGCCAGGCTTCCTTAATTTGGATTTATCTATGGTTGACAAGCAATGCTGTCTTCAGAAGCAGCATGTTGGTTTTTAGTTTTGGTCGGAAGGGCCTTCTGACCAGCTGAATGGTGATGTCCTAATATTTTTGAAAGCTTCAAAATTTTAGTGCTGCTGGCGATTGCAACTACAAAACGATTATTGCTACATGTACAACGAAGTTGAAGTTTCTACATTTAGCTTCACGAGGGAAATTAGGATTTTAAGCCCTCCAAAAGACAATCATCAAGGTTCTCCCATTCTAAACAATAGACACGAGCACAAGGAAATAGCAACCTTAATTACAATCCGTGCAGCTTGAAGATGCACATTTTATCCAGCCTCGACATCACTTGCTTACGGAACCTGGTCTGGCCAACCAGAGTCGGCGTGAGAGCAGGGCACTGGAGCGGCAGTCCCGCCTCCTTGTAGCTGTCCAAACCCCAGAGCACTCTGACAGGAACCTCCTCCGCTTTCTCCCACCGTCCTTCCTGCAACTCCTCCCCAGGCGCAGGCACATCATTCCCCAGGCGCAGGCACATCATTCAGAGTCCAAATCTTCACCAGGTCATCTGCATATTCCATGGCGCGGTGAATGCAGACGAACCAGATGGAGTCCCTGACGCAGGCCACGGTCCGGTTTAGCTTCATCGGCCATCCTGTTACCATCTCATCGGGCGGCAGGGTCGTGCAGGTCGCAGTACACGGGGCCTTGAGAGGAGAGATCGGCCCAGAAACCCTTGCCTTGGCAAGAGAAGGCCACGTCTGCGTGGAAAAATAGTCCAGGGAGGAGGTGAGGAAGGAGCCGCCGCCGAGACGCGCGTAGAGCTTGAGGCCTTCCACCGCCTCCTGCCCGTCGTGCTCCCCGCATCCGTAGGCCTTCTTGCTTGCGCACTCCATCTTTGTCCACCCGCGCCCTGGCTCGTCGGTAAGCCCACCCAGATCCACGTGGCCCTACAGCACGAGTATAGAATTCCAAATGGGTCAGGCATGATTGGTGGCACGAGGCACGGTCTTAAAAAGCACGACACTAGCCTGGCCCTAGGCACGATCGATAGTGCCTAGAGCCGGCCTGGCCCGATGACCCCTTGCTGTGAGAATCAACGCCGATGGCAAAATTGTTCAAATGATGAGAGGCCCCAAGAACGTGAGGCCGACGGAGGTGGTAGAGAGGGAAGGCGGCAAGTTGTATATGGGATCAGTAGAATTACATTATGTCGCCGTCGTTAGGCGCTTAGGAAGTAGTCACATATTTAGATATTTTTTTACTTTGTATCCTTATATAATTATTTGATATGTACTAAATATAATAACGCTTAGCTTTTGGTTTCCACTTTTCATAAAATTTGTAAATACTTCTTGTTTGTATTTGTACAAAATATATCAACGTTTATGGTTTACTTTGAAGTAATGATGTGTCCTATAGTCATCGTTGTCGTGCATCTAGCTGCAAATTTTCGGTTATTCGATAAGTAATGATGTGTCCTATAAGCATGGTTTCCACTTTTCACAAAATTTGTAAATTCCTCTTTTGGTTTGTACGAAATATATCAACGCTTACGGAAGTAATGATGTGTCCTATATAAACATCGGTGTCGTGCATCTAGCTGCAAATTTTCTCCAGCGGTCCAGCCTTTGCAGGTGCACGGCAAGAAATACGCAACGTGCCTGGCCATCATGTAGGTTGATTTCCCTGGTGTGCACCCCGTGCTCTATTTTGCCACAAACTCCTCGTTGCTTTCTCGCTGGCGGTTTCGTTCGCGACCTCGGATTGCAGGTTCGGCGAACCTGAAGCAAAAAACGAGACGAAACTTTGCCGGTTTCATGACAAGTTTCGTCGTGCAAGTTTGTTGCACGAACGAACAAGCCCGGTCAAGGCTGCAAGCGTACGGACACAGAGCACGAGCATGCAGTCCTGCACCGGCAACGACCCTCACCGTGGACGCGCCGCTGACACGCGGGCCCGCCCCGGGAATTCCACTTCTTTTCTCCCAGGGGCCCGGCCTTTTAGAATCTTCGCCGGGATCATGGCCGGCCTCCACGTGTCGCGCTGAAGCGAAGTCGTTTTTTCCGAACACAAGGCTGAAACTGGCGCGCGCCCTGGGCCTCAGAAAATTTGGTTGGTCAGAGTTGCTGCCAGGAAGGCCAGCCAGCCACGGGGACAAAAAGAAGAGCATCGGAGGCCAAACAACACTACAAGTCTTCTTCTTCTCCCTTGCGCAGTTGCGCCACTTGGTTTTTGTAATTTGTACCACACCGCCGGAGCTAGATCGCCTGAAGAGGAAGCGTTTGGCAGGATGGCCGGAGTTCAGGTGATGCCGGCGGCAGTGGACGCGGCGGGGCTGAGGAAGGCTCGCGTGGGTGCCGCGCCGTCGGGCGGCTCAGGGCCAGGGGTGAGTACTACCAGCTTGTTCGCGGGGGACTGGAGGAGGAAGCGCGCTCGCCGGACGTCGTGCTCGGTCAGGGCCCTCAGGCAGGCCCGGAGCAGGGGCGGGCTCGGCATCGTCTGCAACCTTGGGGGTCAGTACGAGGACACCTTCGACGACGTCCAGCTCGTAAGCTACTATGACCAGCTCGATACTTAATTCGACCATACATATATAAACCCTCGGCTACATCTTGCAGTTGTTGCTCTCCCCGTTTTTTTTTTCTTTCTAATTTACCTGACAAGCTAAACACACAAGGAACAGAGAAAGCTGAATGATTTGTCTCGGTTTCCAAGACGAATTACTCAGCTCGAGCTTAAATTAGAAGAAGCAGAGTGCTAGTACCTTTCCTTTGTTACTTGTGTGGTGACCGTGTTATCTCTGCATGCAGCAACTGATGAACTACTTCACCTACAAAGCCGTCAGGACCGTGCTGACACAGCTCTACGAGATGAACCCGCCAAGCTACCGTTGGTTCTACAAGTAATTAATAGCAGCAATTCCCTCCCTTAATTTCCACTGCGCGTACGTAATTATTCCAACCAGGCTATGGCGGCCCTCCTCACAATTGCATTAACATGTTTTCGTTTTTTTCTTCTCTGGCAGCTTTGTTGCTGTAAACAAACCAACTGATGGCAAACTATTCCTCCGCGCTCTCAGCAAAGTACACACATAAATCCACAGATACCCTGCACGTACGTGATCGATCCTGAGCTGCTGCGAATCAAGCTCACACGATTGCTGGCTTTGTTGTCTTTCAGGAGAGGCAGGAGCTTGCAGAACGGGTGATGATAACCAGGCTTCACCTCTACGGGAAATGGATAAAGGTACGTGCAGGGGCGAAGCCATGGTTCGGTTCTAGCTTGGGGTGGGGGCATGGGGCTAATTAAGTAAACTAATACACACGTTTGACCACTTGAGTTTTAAGGGTGATTATTAGAGAAATTTGCATTGTCTTTGCCCCGGCGTACGTGCAGTTTGTAACCTAAACCTGCTGGCCAATTCAGCTATGGACTAACACTTTTTCTGGACAATTGTCAGAAATGTGACCATGGAAGGATGTACGACAAGATCTCCGACGAAAACCTGATGCTGATGCGGGAGCGGCTTATGGAGACTGTCATCTGGCCAACCGACGACACCAACACGGAGAAGATCGGCTGATGCCCACTTGCCCAGACGTAAAATTCTTTTGGGATGATAATTAAGCGTACGTAGCTCCTTATTAGGTGTACCGCACTGTGGTTTCTGCATCAGTGTATATAGTAGTTGTAGTAGTAGAGAGTATAAATTTCTCTGGGCCGTGTTCAGGAACAGTGTATGCCAGTCTCAAGTGTTACAGGTGCTGATTTGCTCTCTCTAGTTTCTACAGTTGATTTAAGGGAAGCTTTGGTTCATTTCCGAGTTCAGATTGTCTGAAGTTCAGATTTTCGAGTTCAAAAAAGACAAAAAAAAGGCACAGCTGAGGGCTTAATGCATCGGATCTGTACTTGTTGCCTACTAATCCACCCGCATCTGTCTTAGACTCATCTGAGGCTAGTACCGTGGTGGGGGTTTGGGGCTCCATTTTAGGGTTTCCGGATGCGTCCGGGCTAACATAGTTAAGACTTACTGTACACATCAAATCTATATAACTTATATAAGTAATCTTACTAAGAATTTCTCTCAGCTCTCATGAAGACACATCATCACCTCCCACTAAGATGCATTAATATCCAACTAAGATGCATTCTCTCAACTCTCATGAAGCCAGATCATCATCTTATTATTATTTTTCTTATCTATTCAAAAATAACATAAAAGTTTATGATTTTCATCAAGATATAATTGATATGGCTCTCGGGGCAATCTCTACAAGTGCACTATTTTTATGAATAACTAAACAACCACAATGATTCATAGTTTATCGAGAAGTTCTTTCAAATCTCGTAGCAACGCGCCGGGAATCACCTAGTACTAAATAATACACAATCCCAACGCCATTTTTTTGTCCACACACAATATTTCTAAAGCCGATCTAGGTCTATGTACTTCATTTTGCAATGGCTTTATACGCGAGTAGCAAGTACTAATAAGGTAGGTCCATCTACCATCACAAGCTATCTTAGTTTACTTACTCCATTCGTTCTAAAATACAAGTCATTCCAACATTTACAATGAGTTTTTATCCAAAACCACGTTTCCAAACAGGCTGGTGACCTGGTGTACACTATCTGGCACTGCAGTGCTTGGAAGGTCTGGTCAGGCACTCATGCGGTCAGGCCACATATTCTCCGATCATCTTGTACATTGTACTATTCTCATGAATACACGCACCTTTTGGTGGGGCTTATCAAGGAGGAGATCTGGCTAGCGATATCCGTTCACCGTGTTTCGAACTGAACTGTCGTGTGTGTGTGTGTGTGTGTGTTTTTTTTTTTTTTTTTTTTTTTTTTTTTTTTTTTTTTTTTTTGCAGGTAACATGTGGACTTCTCTCCATTTCCTGGTGCTTCCTTGATGATCAAACTTGGACTTACAGGTTTCTGTCATCTTTCAACAACACGCTATTTTTTAGGGAAAAAAACTACGTTATTAGTTTGTAAATCAAACTCCTCATGGGAAGGGGTATTTTGAAAATACATTAAAGCGGCATCACAACCGGTCGGACTCCCAATTGAGTTGTATTTTACGGAACTCTTACAGCAGTTCGTGTCTAGTAAAACTCCTTGCACATTTTCAAAGTATACCTTTCACATTCAATATTGTTAATTGCGGGCAGGCTTCGCTGTATCAAGAATTTTCAAATGGGCCGACCGAACCAGGCCCCCATACAATTATTTTCAACGTTGCTAACTGCCGGCCTGCTGCCGATCGGAATTCCCTGGCGCACAACTAAAGTTTTACTTGCATACACGATCTTATATGTCTCGTCTCATGATACTTGTGGAGCTGTGGTCTGATCAAGATCTTAGATAGACGGGCTTCGTTCGCATGAACCAAAGAGGAAGCAGACAAACTCACAAATTTTTCACATGAGAAACATATATGGAATACTTTAGCAGGCACTGATACGGTGACACCGAGCTACCTATATACAGGGGCAGAGGTAGAGAAGAATAGAGGGGTTGCGGCACTTAATAGGATCTATACATATTCAATCAAAAAATGGTGAAAAAATTAGAGGTGATAAGGGATTACGAAAATTTTCTAGGCGCGACCACACCGAGTAGCTCACCCCTGACTATATAGGATGTCGAAAACAAAACAATTCAATTAAAAACATGTCGACAAATGGTCGGAAATCGATAGCTACAAACGGGAAGACCAATAATGCACATAGCCACATTATAATCCATGATATGTATTGAGTCTTAAATAAGTTCAAGCACCAAGACCATAATTCAAGTAACAACTCAGGCACATCACTTACAGCATAGTGGAAGTGCGGTGCAGTTCGCACTCCTCACTCACCAGGCAGTACTCGACCTTCACGTTTGGGAAATTTTCGTGTGATTCTTGCTGATTTCAAATTTCCAGCGTCATTCATGTAAGGCCTGCACTGATACTAGAGCACAAGCAAACGCTCCAACACAATTTATAATGCAGCAGCCTCTCGAGCATCCGCACCATCTCGCGCGTGTAGGTCGAATCGACATCGTCCTCAGCAGGATCGCGCCACGCTGCCGCCTGCCGACGTCGACGGCCACGCGTTCCGCGAACTGGCCGGATACTCCAGACCAAGAGGCGTCCGCAGCTTGATGGACCTGTAGCCTGATGTGCTGTGTAGTGTGGACCCCGCGCTGCAGCTGCAGGTCACGTCGAGTTCCAGCAACTCCGGGTCGTTGACGGCGATGTCGCCGAACGGCGGCGGCCCGCCGTCATGCTTGCCCGACACGGGCGCGCGAACGGCGTCGAGGTGCAGGGAGCGCGGATGGTGCCGAGGCGGAGCTGCTTCCGCAGGGCGGCGCGGCCAGGCCCCGTGACGGCGGGCGCGCGAACGGCGTCGAGGTGCAGGGAGCGCGGATGGTGCCGAGGCGGAGCTGCTTCCGCAGGGCGGCGCGGCCAGGCCCCGTGACGGCGGGCGCGCGAACGGCGTCGAGGTGCAGGGAGCGCGGATGGTGCCGAGGCGGAGCTGCTTCCGCAGGGCGGCGCGGCCAGGCCCCGTGACGGCGGGCGCGCGAACGGCGTCGAGGTGCAGGGAGCGCGGATGGTGCCGAGGCGGAGCTGCTTCCGCAGGGCGGCGCGGCCAGGCCCCGTGACGGCGGGCGCGCGAACGGCGTCGAGGTGCAGGGAGCGCGGATGGTGCCGAGGCGGAGCTGCTTCCGCAGGGCGGCGCGGCCAGGCCCCGTGACGGCGGGCGCGCGAACGGCGTCGAGGTGCAGGGAGCGCGGATGGTGCCGAGGCGGAGCTGCTTCCGCAGGGCGGCGCGGCCAGGCCCCGTGACGGCGGGCGCGCGAACGGCGTCGAGGTGCAGGGAGCGCGGATGGTGCCGAGGCGGAGCTGCTTCCGCAGGGCGGCCCGGCCAGGCCCCGTGACGGCGGGCGCGAGGTGGTTGATTGCAAGTTGCAACGACATCCCAGGGGCCAGGGCCGCGCGTTCAACCTGGACGGCTACGGCGGCACGGCGCGCGCTGTGGCGGGAGGCACGCACACGCTGGCAAAACAGTGTGGACTGGAGCGACAGTGACAGAGGCACTGGACCGTGTTCCGTGGCGTCGAAAGCCGGCGAGACGTGGTTGAAGCGTTCGTGTCCGTTGATCTCTCAATGTCTGTCGCGGCGCAGGCCAAGGCGTCCATGGCACCCGCCGAACTGATTTCTTTCAAAAACCCAGAGAAATTCCTCCCATTATAAAAGGAGGAGGGGTGAGGCTTGGAGAAGATTGGAGGCTCGATAGGTGGTGTCATCGCGTTTTTCGTCCTAGCTGCAGGGATCTGCTGGCTGGTCCAGCGATGTAGGCGTCGCCGCCGCGCCCGGACCCTCGGCGAGCGGTTCGACGAGGCGCGGCGCGTCGCCATGCCGACGGTTCCCCGGTTCGCGAGGTCGCCGCGCACATCCTCGTCGGCGGCGGCGGGAGACCCACCGGAGAACCTGCGGGGCGCGACGGCAGCCGCGCGGACGGCCCGAGCGTTCCCTCGTCCGTCGACGGCGCCGTACGGATTCTACCCCCAGCAGGCGATCAGGCATCCGGGGCATCGTCGACGAGGCGACCACCCCTGGGCCTGGCGTACGACGCTGCCTCATCGTCGACGCCGGCTCGGCCTTGGCAGCTCGAGAACGCACCGCCGACGCCGCCGCGCACGCTCGTGGCGATGGCCCCGCCACGGTCCTGGCGCGGCCGTCGACGGCGCCATCCGGCTTCTACCCCGACCTTGTGTCGCCGTCGGCCCCGCCGCTGCCAGAGTCCCCGCTGCCGTTCGACGAGGAGGCTCCGGAGCTGCTGAGTTCGCTGCCGTCGTCGACGCACCATCATCCCCGTGCTCCAGCGCCGTCGAGCCCGGACCCCTTCCGCCTGCACGTCTTCCTCCCCGTGGCGTCGTCGTCAACGCCGCCTTGGCCTCTGCAGCGCGAGCACGTGCCGACGCCGTCGAGCCAGGACCCCCGTCCGGTACCCGTCATCGTGGCGGTGCCCCCGCCACGGTCGCCTCTGCCGCTGGCACGGCCGTGGACGGCGCCGTTCGGCTCCTTCTACCCCGACGATCAGTCGCCGGTCCCGGCGTTCGAGCACGTGATGCAGCCATATGGATCGCCTGGGCCGTCCACGCGGCCGTGGGGGTTCGACGACGAGGCTGCGGAGCTGTCGAGGTCCCTTCATCCCCGTGCACCAGCGCCGCCGCGTCGTCGTGGCGCTGCCCCCGACGCGCACTTGGGTTCCCCCGGTGATGCATCCACGTGCGCCAGCCGAGCTTGTCAGGTCGATCCCGTCGCCGTCGCCAGCCGTGCGCCAACCGAGCTTTTTCGTGGCAAGCGGATGGTGTGACTCCAGAAAGTATATGCATACATTTACATCAGTGTGATATCCGTTTCGCTGATGCATACAGTGGACCTATGTTAAGGTGAGGGAGGGCATATGCCCTCGCTCAATTTTTTTTATAACCTAGTTGCTCGGCCTCGGCAGCTCGAGAACGCACCGCCGACGCCGCCGCGCACGCTGCCCGTCATCGTGGCGATGGCTCCGCCACGGTCGCCGCTCCCCTCCTCCGCCACGGTCCTGGCGCGGCCGTCGACGGCGCCATCCGGCTTCTACCCCGACCTTCTGTCGCCGTCGGCCCCGCCGCTGCCAGAGTCCCCGCTGCCGTTCGACGAGGAGGCTCCGGAGCTGCTGAGTTCGCTGTCGTCGTCGACGCACCATCATCCCCGTGCTCCAGCGCCGTCGAGCCCGGACCCCTTCCGCCTACACGTCTTCCTCCCCGTGGCGTCGTCGTCAACGCCGCCTTGGCCTCTGCAGCGCGAGCACGCGCCGACGCCGCCGAGCCAGGACCCCCGTCCGGTACCCGTCATCGTGGCGGTGCCCCCGCCACGGTCGCCTCTGCCGCTGGCGCGGCCGTGGACGGCGCCGTTCGGCTCCTTCTACCCCGACGATCAGTCGCCGATCCCGGCGTTCGGGCACGTGATGCAGCCATATGGATCGCCTGGGCCGTCCACGCGGCCGTGGGGGTTCGACGACGAGGCTGCGGAGCTACCGAGGTCCCTTCATCCCCGTGCACCAGCGCCGCCGCTGTTAAGGTGAGGGAGGGCATATGCCCTCGCTCAATTTTTTTATAACCTAGTTGCTCTTAAGGTGTGTCCCGCATATGTGGGACCCGCATACCCGTACGTGGGACCCACGGACCACTATATGTGGGGCCCACCATTTTTTTTTGCAAAACAGGACTTACAATTTTTGAAAAATATTATATCGTGCTTAAAGAACCAATACAACATAAATGCCTAATAATTATCAAATTCTCAATCACGAAAATTATTGTATGGCGCTCAGACTCAAATAACCAATGATGTAAGGTATAACTATTTTGGGATGAATTTATATTCTAATACTGATCAATTAAATTTTTAATTATTTTAATTGGTTTCTTGATTTAATAATCAATACAATGTTACTTACTAACACAATACAAGCAATATATGTTATTTTATTAATATTTCAGAACATAAAATTTTTATAATTTTATAGTAGCGCGCATAGCGCGCTAATCTGACTAGTATACTATAAAATTTTCTAGTCCACGATTCAATTCACTCTACTATCTCAATCCAGCTCATCGCTAACCCACCCAGTGAAGCTTTTGCCCACAAGGGAAGGAGTTGTTCAATAGATCAATTTGCTTGCCCTCTGATGCAGTGAACGTTTTGCCCAGAAAGGAATGAGTTGATGGGAGATGTTGCTTGCCCTCTGATGAGTGATGAATTGAAACCACTCGGGTTCATTCTGCTCCAACACACGTCGATATCTAGATCGATTTTCGCATCATTCATAAGACACAGTTTCAGGTACTTGCAATAAAGTAGTAAAATGCAGAATCTAAAGACAATGAGACTGATGATATGAAACCTCAGACAGTTTTCGTTCGACTTGCACTAAAGCATCCTAAGACAGGACTGGTGGAGGAAGCATTTTTGAGATTATCAGCGCTTCAGTCCTGTGCGTACACGTCGTCGTTCGTGGCAAGCGGATGGTGTGACTCCAGAAAGTATATGCATACATTTACATCAGTGTGATATCCGTTTCGCTGATGCATACAGTGGACCTATGTTAAGGTGAGGAAGGGCATATGCCTCAATTTTTTTATAACCTAGTTGCTCTTAAGGCGTGTCCTCTCTTAAGATTTACCCTAGCCATCGATTTTATTCGACATTTGGATTTCCTTGACCATTAAGCATCTATTGATACTGAAGTAGTGAGATTGACTAATTTGCCAGTGTAGCCCGCCAAAAAGAAAGCCTTCCAGAACAAAGGCAAGCGGTGCGGCAACCGCAATGTAACTACCCGGCTACCCCTCACGTTGGTGTACTCCATATTTCCTTGGTTGAAAATAAATTGTAGAGGTCGATCTTGACACCGGCGTGTGGTGGTGAGGTGGTGGTCCATGCGGCGCCGTGGCCGGGTGGGGGAGAGCACTCTGGCCGCTGCTGGCTGCTGCCTCACGGCTCCGATCTGCTGGCTAACTGCCCCACGCCTTCGCCCTTCTCTGGCCCCACTGGCTACCCCAAGTGAGTGGCTGCCGACTCCACTCTGGCTCTAAGCCCGTGTTTAGTTCGCGAAAACATTTCGTGAAAAGATTTCGGGTTTTGATTTTATCAATTTAGAAGTAGTAAATATAACGATGGTAATTAGAGGGTAATTAATGCATAATTAGCGGATGATTACTGTAGCACTATTGTTGCAAATCATGGATTAAGTAGACTCATTAGATTCGTCTCGCGATTTACAGTCTATCTATATAACTTTTCACCTTTTTCGTTTACATTTAATACTTTATGTATCAAAGATTCTCCTTTCATGTGATGAACGAAAATATTTTGGGTGGGAACTAAATATGGCCTAACGCAAGGCTCCTGTCCAGCGGTCACTAGGCGGTGCTCCCCTGACGCCGCGTACTACGGCCCCGACGCAGCTCTCCCCCAGCGCCACACGCTTCAATCCGCCGCTGTCTATGGCATCTGAGTTCCGCTGCCGTTCGCGCGCTCCCTCCGTCCAGTTATTCCACAACCAGCACGCCCCCTACCCTCGGCCCCGGTGGAGATGACGGTGCATGATGTCCAGACGAAGGCAGGTGGAGTGACATTTGCGTACTTGTGCTTGCAGGTCGGGAGCGAAGCCGCGCGGAGCCACGATTTTTGGCTTCCGCTCCCCGGATCGCTCCGGTCAGCGGGTATTACGAAGCCGTTCGCACCACGTCGCCATTTGGGACGGCTTCGACAAAGCCGCCGGTGGAGCGGAGACGGAGCCTTTGCTCTTTAATAATACAGCTCGTTACTGGCTGTAAGAATTCTTTACAGCCTTTTCACAGCCCACTCATATAGTGGTTGATGGCAAGTACAACGGGTCGTAGTCAGCCGTAGACATGCAACAATTTTTTACAAAAACACCCCTCGTGGCCTGTAGTTAATGCCCTGCCGTCGAGTCGTTCGTCTACGGCCTCTTCTCGTGCTTCCGGGCAACTCGACGGGAAATCCCGCCGATGTACGATGCGTTGCGGGAGACGGCGGAGGCGACGGATTCGCTGCGCGGTATAGGATTCGCGCCCCTGGTGCCATGCCGATTGTGTTCGCCCCTCGTGAATAAACTGGATGTTGTAGCTCGCCCCTCGCCAGAAACTGAAGACCACTCCCGCTATGGATGGATGCCCGCCGCCATGAATCTCCATCAGAGACAGCCTCATGAGCGTAAAAAATGAAGCGGAAATGCTCCATAGAGCACCATATTGCTCCTAGCAAGTAAAACAAAAATGATTCATGGCGATTATTGGGCATTTCGGTTGTGCGAGACTGTGAGCTATCAACAACGGATCTGTTGACCATGGCAGCAACGATACAATGAATGGAGCTCAAAATTGATTCAAGTGGATTGTAGACAATGCAAACAAAATGCTTCAGCTGCAAGGAATCGCATCAAGACTCCATGATGGTGAAGATCGATGGGTAGCGGCAAGAACGGAGCTTCCAGGAAGAACCAGTCGAGACTATAGGAGAGAAAGGGGATCCACTTTGTTAATTTTTTATTACTTTGTGGGTCTTGTCGTACAGTACGGAGCATGGTCTAAGGTGCGGTTCACACACCAAAATGATTACAAAGATCAAGTATGCACTAGATTATCATGATTTATGTGTCAAGAATGAATTAAAGACCTTGTAGACAGTTAAACAGACAACCCATTATATAAGTTGTCTGTTTAAGCTGTCTGTTTGTGTAAAAAGACAGCAAGCTGTCTACACTGTTGTACTTGCCCTAAGCCATTCACCATTAATACATGACCCACTTGTCTTTCTCACAAACTTTTTTGGTTATTGTGTATAAGCAGGCTACAAGCTTAAAGCCCACCTCTCTTCTCTTTCCTCTTCTCACTACTCCACCTCAGCATTTAGCTCACTTACAGCCTGCCATAATACTTGCTCTTGAAGAGGCAAAGAGGACTTTTGTCCAATCCAACACCAGAAAGCCAACAAGTACGCACAGTTGCAGCATAATGAGCCAATGCACGTTGCATTGGCTCATCGAACATCTTGAGACCATGTTCAGATTCCGATTAAGCTGCTCCGTACTACTATAAAAAGGCAATTGGTCACTTCCGGCGCTCTAGGTGGTGGAAGAAGTGACCAATGGCACAACCTCTGCTTGAGTTTGGAGCCGCCGCGCCGGCAACCATTAGGGTCAAGTCACTGGCAGCTTTGTCGTCACCCCAGACTCCCAAGGCCGCGTGTTCAACCCAAAAACGTTGCGGTGAGACGTGGGACTCAGTGAAGCGACGCGGCTCGTCCAAGCGCTCGTCAAGGCTCCGGGCACGCGCCGCCGCCGCCTCTACAGCACCTGCACAAGCCAACAAAGGTCGGCAGCGATGGTGAAAATCACAATACCCACCCAACACACGCCAGCAACGACGATGAGAATCATGATGCCCACCACGAGACCTTAAGAGTAATTAGGTAAATAAAGATTTAATATGATGAAAATCTGCTTATTTCCACGACATAAAAAAATTGAGTGACCTCAATATGGGTCCACCCCCTGGGCTGAGGCCATGACCGTGACACCCCCGTAATAACAAGAAAATAAAAACCCAAAACATATGTCTTTTACTAGCCGGACGATCACTCGCTTTCAGCCCCACCACCATCCCCGTGGACTGGATCGTCTGGGTCATCCACGCGGTCGTGGAGTGCGTTTGGGTTCAACAGCGAGGCCGCCGAGCTACCGAGATAAGCCCAATAGCGGTTTGGTCTCAAAGCGATTCAAGTGGTTTGCTTTTCCAATTGGTCTAAGTTGGTTTGGTTGATAATGAGGTGAGATACATAATGGTTTGGTTTGGTTTAGCAATTACATGATTTGGAATTGTTTCGACCGGTTGGAACTATTTGACTAATTCAAAACATTCAATAATGTAAGGAACTTTTTATGGCTATATGTGGGCACCACGTCAAAAGCCAGACTCTAAAACTAAAATCGCGTTCACACATTCAACTTTTTAGCGAATTTGGCTAAAATTCATTAGAGATGTCAAATAAAGATAGCTAGTTATGTGGTGAAAATTGATGGAGCCAGATCAACACGAGAACCCCACGTCGAAGCCGGACCTTAAAACTAGAATCTCGCATTCACACTTTAAAAGTTTAGCAATTTTGATTGAAATTTGTTGCAGATGTCTTAGAGTGACATATGGCTGCTTCCTACGGATTGGTGCGGCCAGATCAACATGTGGGCCCCACGTTGAAAGTCGGGCCCTAAAGCTAAAAGCTCGCGTACATGCCTTAAAATTTTAGCGAATTTGACCAAAACTTGTTGGAGATGTCTCCAAATAACAGCTAGCTACTTTGTGTAGGTTGACGTGACCAGATCAACATATGGGCCCCGCATAAAAAAATCGGAACCTAAAACTAAAACCTCGTCTCACACACCCCCCCCTTTTTTTTTTGCAGATTTGGCCAAAATTTGTTGGAGATACTTTAGAATGAGAATAAATTACTTGTGCAAATTGATGTGGGTAGATATACATGTGGGCCCTGGATTGAATCTAGAAAATTTAATTGGTTTGCTTTGGATTGATTTGGGTGGAGCAATAAGTGGATGGGATTGGTTTGGTTTGAAAGTGTGTTGATAATTAATATGGATTAGTGTGGGTTTGTGTAACACATCTCTAACGATTGTGGTTCCTAGTTCACTCTATTAATGAAATCCACACCAAATCTCAAGTACATGATCTTGATAAAAAAAGGGGATCCTCTATCGCCGCCGCCAACTCCGGCCTTCCAGCTAGGCTCGGTTCAATCAGAGTCTTCCGCCCCCCTCTTCTTCTTTGACAGCTTGGCTCGGTTGTCACTTGTCAGACCATTACCAGGCTTAGGTTACATCCGCCGGCGCACCTTCATCGGTTCATCCCCGAGCGCCAGCGCTGTCCCGGTGCTGCATACAGCATACACCAGAGGTTCCCGGGGTGTCGTCGACGAGATGAGACCACCCTCGTCGTACGGCGACGACGTAGGCTAGGCTCTCGAAGCCGTCTCGGACTCGGCAGCGCGCCCACGCACCGACGATGCCTTTCGCGGCGCCAGGATGAATCCCGATGCTGCATCCACTGGAGGTGCCCGGGGCGTCGTCGAGGCGACCAGCGACCACCAGTGTACGGCGACGACGTATAGCCTCTTCGTCAGGCCTGGGCACAGGCTAAACACAAAGAAAAATGTCACAAATCGTCGTGCTCTCTGTCGTTTCAAGATCGTTACGCTTTCTTGAGAAAGCTGAAGGATTTGTCTCAGTTTCCGAGACAAATTAGTTGGCTCGAGTTTCAATTAGAAGAAGCAGCAGAGTGTTCTCTACTTCTGTGGTGAGTGAAGAGTCTGATATGTTCTTTCGGCAGCAAACTGATCGATGAACTGCTTCACCTACAAAGCCGTCAGGACCGTGCTGGCTCAGCTGTACGAGATGAACCGGCCAAGCTACCACTGTAAAATAAAAAATTGAGCTTGCTAATCATTATTCCAAATTAAGTGCATAGAATCTGTGTGAATTAAACTTTAATATTATTTGTACCAAAGTGATGGATGGGGACAATGAAGGGAGAGCTGCCAAGCGCAAGTTAGTTCATCCCATCACCCGTTTCATTTCCACTGACAGGGATTACAGGCATATATAAGCTGCAGCGAAGTTTTCGTGAAGCTTGCTATTATTCCATTTGAACAGGTGTAGCACCACGTTGAAGTTAATTAATTTCCAATAGCTCAAGTGAGATCATTGCATCTTTCTTCTCTGGATGCTAAGTCGAATGCTATGCTTTTTTTTTCTGAAATAAAATTCGAATGCTACGCTTTTTTTCTGAAATAAAATTCGAATGCTATGCTCTGAAAGCATATTTGGTAATTGTACAAGGCATGGATTTCTCATCTCTGATTTCTTGCGTTTCTACTGCTGCAAACCAGATATTGATTTGAGCAATATATAGCAAGCTTCGAAACAGAAACAAACAATCCTTGATGCTATTCGTAATTCTGTTATTTCACTCTGCATGCACCCAGATAGCTCAAATGGACATCCTTTTTCTGAAGTTTCTACGAAAGAAATGAAACCTCAAAGTTTATGTGGTCGAGAAGTTTACTAAGTATTATTTTTCGTGCACTACTAAAGAAACGACCTTTGGTCCCCGGTACGTTAGTACCGGTTGTATTATAACCGGTACTAAATGATGAATTTAGTACCGGTTTGTAAGCACAGTGCCTCGGGGAGCACTTTAGTACCGGTTGGTGGTACTAACGTGCGCCTCGAGCGACGGGCCGCAACGGCTAGTGACAGTTTGTTACCAGCCGGTACTAAACTGCCCCGGGTGGCGGGGCCCGGAAGCGGCTGCACATTAGTACCGGTTGGTAACACCAACCGGTACTAATTGACTGCATTTAGAGCTTCTTCCTCCCCGAGCCCGAGCTCATTTCTTCCAGAGAGCTTGCTCTCTCTCTCATGGCACCATAGAGGGGGGGGGGGGGGGAGTTGTTGCCCGATTTTTGCATATTTTGTGGATTTCTCCTATATAAACGCGCCAAAAGGTTAGCAACTTCATTCTCTGTTATTTGACGGTACTTGTGTGCTTAGTTTTATGCTCTATACTTAGAGAAATTTCAAAAATTGTGAATGAGAAGGATTTTGTATTTGTAGATTGATTTGAGCTAAATAGAATCGTGACGTTAATTAGATGGTAGCTTTTAGTAGTGAGTTCATACCCTAGATAATGAGCATGTTTTCAAGTGACAATATTTTGCTAATTTTTTTCATTATTTTTTTTCTAAAATGTGGAAGTCCATCATATGTAGTGAGTTCGTACCCTAGATATTTCGAACGTTTTAAATATATGTGTTAGAAAAAATTCATATGTGTTAGAAAAAATTAATATGTGTGTTAGAAAGTTTCATATGTGTTCGAAAATTTCATATTGTATTAGAAAAAATTTCGGACATTTTACCTATATTTAATATTGTGTAATGAATTTTTTTGACGTTTTGATTCTAATGTTGTGTAATTGATTTTTCCAACTTTTCTATTATTTCTTAATATTGAATGGAATGTTGCAATATTAGAAACTAGTAAGATGGCCCGCGCAAATTGCGCGGGTAGCTAGGTTTTTATATTAATATTACATTTATTTTAGAATAGATGCAAATAGGTTTTTTAATCATGTCTTTGTAACAAATCAAGATATCATTTTTTTTGTTAGCGCACATCTTTCTGAAACATTAATTCAAGATAAAAGAGAATACACTATATAAAAACCTTTTTTTTGTGTATTTTGTTACAATGTTAAATTATTCTTATATTTGAGTAGAATATTTAGGTGAGTGGTTCAATATATAATACCAAACTAAAAATGAGAATTTAATTTTGAGTTTGAATTGAAACACCTCATTAGTTATTAGCACAGCCAAATCTCCTTTCTTTTCTTTGTTCTCCTATCATTGTTCGCAACATCCCATACATGCACGATCCCATATTGTCTTATCGTTATTGCGCTTTTCCCAATATAAACATTGTGCTTCATTATTATGGCTAGCAAGGTTATCTCCCCCCCTCTCTCTCTCAAAGGAGTGCTGCCTGCTATACTACAATCATCGAAGACACAACTTTGGTTATTCGTGTTGGTCTCATCGTTGTCTCTGTTGCATTTGTTAGTGCATGTACGGATGCTCCCCTTTGTATAACCACCGGTCATCATACAATCTTTCTAGCATCTTATACACGCAGGTCGATTGCTACTTTAGTTGTCGGTCACCTAATAATGTGTTACTTAGCTCCAATGTTAGAAAAACAACCCAGAATTTACATGTCACTATGGTCATCATCATATCTTGGCTTTCATGACGTGGTCATCATCATATCTTGGCTTTCATGATTTTTTTTTCTTGTTTCTCCTTCTACACATTAGGCCACCTCCAACCGCAGTCAAAATCGCCGGCTAAAATACAGTTTTAATTGATGAACAGTGCAAAAATTGTCTTGCTAGTTATCTACTTCTCGCATGCCTCGAATGCTCCCTAATGCCTCTCCATCTCTCACGCACATTTTCTAAGTGCATATTGGTAATGTGCAGAGCTCCTCTCTCCTCCACGTTCGTTGGCAAAGTTGCCAGTCCTTGTTGGAGGTGGCCTTAAGAAGTTGTGCAATTTCTATGCTTTTGGAGGAGCAAATGGGAGAGGTAACTAACGGAATTCCAGCTCAATGGTTTTTGTTCTTCTGTTCATGTAAGTGCAAGGTGTCTGGAATTTTTTTTGCCGATCCTTCGATTCAAGGCAAGATCATCATAATATAGACACTTATGAGTAGATTACATGAATTTGATTGGTAGTTGTACTCACCTTGGTAGTGCATGTGAGGTAAGAGATGGCACAAAAAGGAACATATAAGGTGAGAGGATGCACAACTAAAGGACATGACACACTCATTTTATTTAATGTAACACTTATTTTTTTTACAGCCATCGTAAGTAATTCTGAATCGACAAAAAATGTTATAATTTTATTTAGTTAAATTGCATCATTCGTAGTATATTTGTTATTAAATTGTTTGTATTGATTAGTTTAATTGGATTATCTATCTTTTAACAAAAAATATTTTTATTTTGAAGATAACAACTAATATTTTTAATGGGTTTTTTATTTGAGGATTTTGATCCCAATATCAAGTGAAACCGTAAAAGCATTTTTAATTTATTTTATTATAAGTTTAGTTATTTATTACTTGCATTTGGCACATACTCTTTATGGTAAATTCTAATCCCTCACGCATGTGTCCAAGGCTGCAACGTATGAGCAATTAATTAGTGTTGTTACCTTATAAAATTCTATTTTCTTATGAATTTAGTGTCCTCAGGTTATTATCTTTTTCCTTTAATGCAAACCGTTAGATGATCATGACATTTAGTGATATATAATAATTATATTTGATATGACTATTTTATTAAGTTCTAATTTTCTTATTTTTATAATTATGATTTATTAATCTATTTACTAAGCATATTCAACTTGGTATAATTATGATGTATTTTTTTATTTCGAATTTTGCTATATAGCAAACTTAGTTGGCATGGACTCTTTTGTCAATTGTTATTATACCTATTTTTAGTTCCAAAATTATCAATTATTAATTGGATGTGACATGGACTCTTTGTATAGTCTAGACCGTTAGATCTTCATTAAATCCTATGTTCTAAATTCTTCTCTTTTTTAGATTAACGTGGGATTTTCTAGGCCCTCTCGGTGAATCTGGTGGCTCCTATTGCTTCTGCTTTATTAAGATGATAGATGTTGCTAGGTATTTATATTTAGTTGTTAATTATTTTGATGATAGGATTCAAAATGGACCGTCAATGGATGTACGGCGGTAGGAACACCATGGCATGGATTATTGGCCTAGACGTTTTTCTCAATGCGGCTGAAGCCACCAGGTCCACGAAGGGTCTCATGTGTTGTCCATGCCGTATTTGCCGTAATGGAAAACAGTTTCAGAAAAGGGATACTCTACACGTTCACCTAACTGAAAACGGTTTCATGGATAGCTATAATGTTTGGACAAAGCATGGTGAACTTGGTGTTGCGATGGGAGACAATGAAGAAGAAGACGACGATAACAACATCCCAGACATTGCATACTTACATGAAGCCGGAGCCTTTGACGACGATGATGACCCAATGAAAGGGGTTGATGCAAATGTCGTAGAGGAGGAGGAGGCACCCGATGAGTTAGGTCATGTCTTGCTTGATGCACAGAAAGACAGTGAAACTGCGAGAGTCAAAAAAGTTTGAAAAGATGCTGAAGGATCACAAAACAAAATTATACCCAGGCTGCAAGCCGGACCTGAAGGAACTGGGTAGCACATTGGAGATGCTAAAATAGAAAGCAACTAATAGTGTCAGCGACAAAGGATTTGGTGAGCTACTACAAATCGTAAAAAACATGCTTCCTGTGGCTAATGTGCTGCCGTCGACCACATACCAAGCCAAAAAGATTGTGTGCCCTCTTGGATTGGAGATACAGAAGATACACGCGTGTCCTAATGATTGTATCCTGTATCGCGGCGCTGAATATGAGAAATTAGAAGCTTGTCCTGTTTGTGGTGCGTTGCGATACAAGATCAGGCGATACGATCCTGGTGAAGTTGACGGGCAGTCAGCGAAAAAGAAAATTCCTGCAAAGGTGATGTGGTATTAATTAACATGTGTTAGAAAAAATTCATATGTGTTAGAAAAAAATCATATGTGCTAGAAAAAAATTAATATGTGTTAGAAAAAAATTAATATGTGCTATAAAAAAATCATATGTGTTAGAAAAAAATTAATATGTGTTAGAAAAATTTCATATGTGTTACAAAAAAATTAATATGTGTCAGAAAAATTAATATGTGTTAGAAAAAATAATATGTGTTAGAAAAATTAATATGTGCTAGAAAAAATTCATATGTGCTAGAAAAATTTCATATGTGTTAGCAAAATTCATATGTGTTAGAAAAATTAATATGTGCTAGAAAAATTCATATGTTTTAGAAAAATTAATATGTGTTAGAAAAATATCATATGTGCTAGAAAAAATTCATATGTGCTAGAAAAATTCATATGTGCTAGAACAAAATTAATATGTGTTAAAAAAATTTCATATGTGGTACAAAAAAAATAATATGTGTTAGAAAAATTAATATGTGTTAGAAAAATATCATATGTGCTAGAAAAATTCATATGTGCTAGAAAAAATTCATATGTGTTAGCAAAATTCATATGTGTTAGAAAAATTAATATGTGCTAGAAAAATTCATATGTGTTAGAAAAATTAATATGTGTTAGAAAAATTAATATGTGTTAGAAAAATTCATATGTGTTAGAAAAATTACATATGTGCTAGAATAAATTAATATGTGTTAGAATAAATTCATATGTCTTAGAAAAATTAATATGTGTTAGAAAAATTAATATGTGTTAGAAAAATTAATATGTGCTAGAAAAATTAATATGTGCTAGAAAAATTCATATGTGCTAGAAAAATTCATATGTGCTAGAAAAATTCATATGTGCTAGAAAAATTACATATGTGCTAGAAAAAATTCATATGTGCTGGAAAAATTCATATGTGCTAGAAAAATTCATATGTGTTAGAAAAAATTCATATGTGCTAGAAAAATTCATATGTGTTAGAAAAAATTCATATGTGCTAGAAAAAATTCATATGTGTTAGAATAACTTAGTCCTATCATATATTAGATAAATGACGAGACGTAGAGAGGAGTAGGAGTTGCTTCATAATATGATTCGAGACGGTACAGACCCCGTAGAGTTTGACGGCAGTCAATTTCTTGATTTATCTATACATGGAGGGGACGGGGGGAATGGAGATGATGTGAAGATGATGATGGAGACGACCAAGAACAAGAAACTGGTCTTGACGAAGACAATGAGACCGAGGTATACATAAGGATTTTGATCGGGCATGTGGATTAATTTTGTATTAATTAATTTTGTATTAGTTAATAGTTTAATTATTTTCAGACATCAGGATCGCAGCCTCCAAAACGGAAGCGAGGCTGCAAAAGAAAGATGACCGGGCATATGTTGGCACTCCTTAGCGTCACGTTTTTAGCAACGCTCAAGAGCGCGAAGATATATGTCGTTGTATGCAAAATGGATTCTGCAAGCGCACAGAATATATCTCGTTGTAGCAATTCACCTCGGGAGTTATCCCAGGGTATCGTATTTATATTTCCGCAGGGAAGCAGATGGTTAAAGTGTATTGAAGAATGATATGATAAATCTTGTCAGAAATATCAAGCCAAAAACCCAAGGGTACAAACTCTAGGTTTGAGGGATAATGGTCAAGTGAATGACCGGATAGAAGGTCTGAAAGACCAGCGACACACAGAAGCTCCTAAGTCTATAGAAAAGGAAAGATGTTGGGAGAGACCGGACTTAGATACTTCCTAATTCAGAGCAAAAGACACTCTAGCCTTAGCCTAGACTCTAGCTTAGATACCGGGGACAGAGCTCGCTTCGACGGCTAGAACGGGAGAACCTCAGAACGGGGTGAGAGAGGGGGTTCTCCGGACTCAGCACTACTGTTATGAATACACTCGAACGTGGTGGACTACGAAGGACGGACAGGGCTGTCACCACCTGCCGCCTACCACTGCAGTTCCGTGGGGTGCAACACACTTCCTAGTTAATCAACAAGCAAGACACCACGTCTGCACTCGAAGATTAAGATTTCTCTTGAGGCCTGTCAAGAGAAATCCCCGTCTTCCCTAAGGCGTCTTACGGCCCAGTCAAGGCGAGCAAACACACGAGATAAAGCCTGGTAGAGCTAAAACTAAACTCTAAACTAAAACTAAAGGAAGACAAAACTTAACTCTAAAAAGAGCTAAGAACTTTACTCTAAGAAAGAGCAAGAGATAAATATGAAAAATAACTTAAGCTCTGAATAAGATAGTATTGTTATGATAAACTCTTCAAAAGAAGAAAAGGATACAAAAACTTTACCAGAACTCCGAAGAACTCCGAAGATCCGAGCGAAGCTCGACTCTACTCCCAACTCTAATCCTAATCTAAGAAATGGAAAAGATACAAGAGCTCCCTTCAAGCAAAGACTTGAGAAGTGTGGTGTGTGTCTTGGATAGAGAGGGCAACCTTTTATAGCCTCCCAGGGTCGGTAGCACTCGTAACTATCACGCCACCAGCCTGCTTAACCTCTACGCGAAAGATGGTCGCGTGAAGAGGCAGCAGCAGGCCGTCGTGGACGCTCCAGATTGCTTCCTGAGGTCGGTAGCGGTTGCGTTCAGTTGAGGTTGTCCAAGAATCCGATGTTGTGGGCCCTCTAATCCATGTGTCTTGCACTCTAGGCCTTTCGGGTCCTTGGATCAAACCGACGTTGATTGCACGGTGCTTTATCATCCTGGGTATTTGCTGCTTGTGGATCAGTGACGTGGCCAGACCTGGCCAGGGGAGGCCGGTCGGCTTGGGCTAGGCCGGCTGGCCTGGCTCTGTGCCAGGTTTGGCCCCTGTTTCATCTGTTTCATCCTGCAACCATAGCTCATCCAAAACTTATGGAATTTGTTAGTATAAACACTTTTATGCATGGAACATGGTATGATCATCCTCATTTCACCGAATTGTTGACGGTCAAAACTGGGTTGTAATGGCCGTCAACACGCCCTCAAGCTTAGACTCTTGCTCGTCCTCGAGCAAGGCTAAACTCTAGGTTCGGTGGGTCAGGAGTTGCTTCAATGTTCATACTCTCTAAGTTCCCTGTGCTTAAGCCAAAACTCGACAAATCATTTGAATAATTTGGCATAAAAGAGAACTCATACCATGGTTCATCATGGGGCTGCTCGGTTCACGTTTTGGGCTGTTGAGAGCCTGAACGGTCATCTCTGAAGTATTTCCTGCAACTTTTCAGGTTCCATCTCGGAGATATGAATTTTTCAAAAGATGGTTCATTCATTCCCCGATGGTACTCTCGAGTCACTCAAGGTGTTTAATCCTCACTCTTGGTCGGGATTGACCAATTTTTTCCTACACTAAGGCTGAAGTGGAGTTGTAGGTAGGGTAAGAGTGGCATACCTTGGTTACTTCTGTTGTCGAGTTGAAGAGTGGTTCGCGAGCGATGACACTCATCAAATTCCGGTCTTTGGAATTCATGGGTTCAAGTGGAGAGGGAGAAGGTGTGATGCTCAAAGGTCTTTGGACTCCTTATTTTCTCTCTCTCATACTTTTGAGATGTTTCTCTCTTCTTCTTCTTTTTTGAATGGAGCATTGTCTCCAACTCTCTTTTTTTTTCTTTTCGAATACATCTCTTCTCTTACTTTGGTAACAGAGAGGAATTCAACTTTGTATGGAGTGATTGAGGACCTTTGGGGTGAGCTTTGTGGTGAGGTGAGTATATGTCATCGACGGTGGATGTCAACCCCGGAGCGAGACTTTGACTAGTCAGACATTTTGAGGCTGAGGTGGATGGGAAGACCGGTAAATAACAAGTGCGCCGTCTGCAAGCAGACTTCACCATTCGACAAGACTCAAAGCAACTCAAGATAGCATATGGTAGTTCATGAGATATATAACTGTTTAGGCTCTAGATAGGACATTTAAACCATCGGGGAAGATTCACCAAGTAACATTTTATAAAAACTTTTGAGAGGTTCCTTACTAGGCATGCAGTTATACCTCGAAACAAACCATATCAAAACTCGCAACAAGTTAAATAATGAACCGGTGCTCTCCTTCCACAGATAAACATGGTGGATCCTTAAATGCCAACAAACTCAAATACTTGGAAAGTAAGGGATTAAGCATGAGGCACTTAAAGGGCATAAACAGAGCAACTATTCATCATTCCAAGGTTATCAACCATATTCCATACATAAGGAGCTTTTTATTCAACATTGTTTATTATTATTATTATTATTATTATTATATCAAGGCAAGGCAAGGTACGACACGTTCGAACATACCTGAGACTCCCCCAAGCTTCGCTGAAGCTCACTGGTAATACTGGTTGGGGTCATAGTGCATGTAGTCGAAGAAGCCATGCTTGTCGGTCTGGCGGGATGTGGTCATCCCCCAGTTCTGCTGCGTGAGGTCGGTGTTGTGTGCAACTTCATCTCTGAGCTACTGCTGTTGCAGAGTCATCGTCTCCAACCTGGTACTCAGATCAGCGATCCCTCGGGAGACCGAGTTCTCGTAATCATACCTGGCGGAGGCGGATGGTCCGACCTGCGGGCCGTATCCTGCCGTTCCTTGATGGTAGTCGAAAGCTTCCTCGAAGCTCATGTGGGCAGTGTGATTCTTCGTCAGGCTGCTGGTGGTAGTCGTACTCGGGCTGCTGCTGGTAGTGGTGCTCGGGCTGCTGCTGCTGGTGGTACCCGGGCTGAGGTGCGGTGGACGTTCCGGCTTCACTGTCGTGCCTAGTCCGCCTGCCACGTGTCACAGGGCCTGCAACACTAGTGGCGAGCGGGTTCCTTCCTTCTAAGCTGCATGGTTAGACTTTTCGCTGATCTCAGCGACAAAGCCGGGCATGGAAGCTCGACTTCGTCGACGAAACCAGGATAGCACATGAAAAGAGTATTGCCAGGGCCCTCGCGCAACCAGTGACCCTGGATAAAATGGTCTAAACCAATGCAAGCCTGATACTCTTGTGTAGCAGGAAGGGAACGTGACTTGAGCGCCCTGCAAAGCACCAACATGGGTGGCAATGCGGGTGACTAGTGAGGTTATGTCAATCGTGGCTCGGCCAGTGACTAACCTCTGCCAGTCGTCAAGCATGCTCATGACAGGCGAGAAAGGAATTTTCTTGACCATGGCATACAGGCACTCTAAATCAGATAAAAGGCAAAGGCGCAAATCAGCTCGTGGGTGAACCACCATAGCAATCCACTTCGCCAGAAAACGAAGAGTGGGGTTCTGGATGGCAGTGATGCTATTTTTCCCCGAGGATGGCTCGCCTGTGATGCTATCCCACCATGCGGCACGGTTGTACCGGTGGTTAGTCACCAGCAGGTTGGCATCGATGATGCAATCTTGTTGAAACCAAGAGCCTCACTGAGTTGCTTCGGGGTCAGAGTAAAATCCTTGTTGAAAAATCGAAAGCAAATATTTGTCTCGTTGGGAAGAACTTCGACTTTCAAACTCATCAAAAACTCCATAGTTAGGAAGTGTGAACCTGTTTCCGAGACGGGCAGCTCACGACGACCTCGCCATACCACCAGCTTAATTTTGGAATTTAAAATGATTAAACAACAAATTCACAAATATTGCTAGCTACTTACGTAAGGTGGTTTTCTTCGGTGCTGCATACTACCTTATGCTGGTGTTAAAAAATGACCAGTATAAAAGGATCTGACGGTCTAAATTAGTTGTATACTACTAGACATTCACCTGTAGTATAAGGTAGTATAGGTCGAGTAGTATAGTAGTATAGGGGTATTATAGGAAAAAATTATTTTTAACATGTGATATAATGTGTCATAACCCATAGACAATTACTGGCATCGGAAACTTCATTCGGCTCTTGTAAATCAATTTTACTACCCAATTTTACAAATTCATATATGGGACGGCTAGAATTTCAGATTCCCCATCTGCCTCTGCCCGGAATCTCCTCAGAGGTTTGCTCCTCGTGTTAGGCTTGAGGGGACAGACGGAGCTCCCGTGATGCACCAGGATAGAGGAGAAGGGGCGTTCGTAGCACACGCCGGAAGGGCGCCATCGTGACGGAGATCCCGCTAGTGAGCCCACGTGAGAGATTGGCCTTTGCTCCATGGCCGGCAGCGCACACTTGCCTTCGGGCTGCTAGCACTATGGCTCAGGGCTGCGGCCGCGACCGCGACCGCCGTCTAACCGCGCAAGGCGCATCTCCAACTGCTGTTCGCCTGTCCTCCATCTGCTCTTGAAGGCCGCCACCGTCCGAAGGAAGACCTCTACATAAGATATAGTCACAAATATTCACGTACAGTATAATCATTTCAACAGATATAAGAGTAATCTTCCAAGAAGTGTGAATTAATTTATGACTAAAGAATATCCTCCAAGAATATGAATTTCTTCTCATGCTTCATTTAAGCAGAAATGATCAGAAAAAATTAATGTTTTGAATTAGATAAGCTTATTAAATGTTGTGATTGAACAATAGCTGGAAGCTGAAGCACAGTTCGCGTACAACACCGCGCGTCGACGATGACCCAGTGCAGCAGGCCAGTGTGATTTAATGAACTCTGCTAAATCGATCTCCCTTTCCTTTTAGTAGCAGACAAGATGTGGCCATGAGGGGGTTGGTGAGCTCGCACGATCTCTCTTTCCTTGGTCATTGTAACCGCGCTCTGCATCAAGGCATCAGGTTGAATGAGGACTGCGACATCTGGCTTGCCTGCTGGCTCCTCATGTGGAATTAGTGGAAACGGATCGGGTCAGCTTAGCGGAAAGAGGTTTAAGCTTTGAAAGAGAGGGCGATCGATGGGCACATAGTTTTAATTGCCAGGCCCAATTTAACCTACAATCACGGGCTGGGGTATTTAAATTGTACCTGTTATTACAACTGCCTTACTCCTGATTGACGTGTGAATTGTACTGTTCAAATTAGATCAGTATAAAAGCTAACAAGAGAGACGGGCCTTGCTTAATCGATATAGGAGGAGCTAGGTGACCAAATAGCACTCCTCCAGTTCTCTCCCCGAAGGGATTTTCTTCTCTCTCATTATTCGATAGGCATGAACACACAGAGATCCGGCGGACGGGCATGTGGCCCGGTGGTAACTCCCAAGGGTGGGAGCTTGCCGGCGGGGGTTCGAACCCCTGTCCCGCACAAGCCTTCGATGAAGGCTGCGCCATGAAGCGCTTTTCAAAAAAAAAATGAACACACAGAAATCCACAATTCCACATTGGTCTGGAGATATGAAGACGAAGGACTAAAAAAACTGGAGATATCAATTAATCTCTTCGTTTAAATTAAAGGCCATTTTGTCATTTTTAAATTTACACTTTTATTATTTTGAAAGGAGGGAGTCCCTATAATTCTTGTCAAAAGTCACTCCTTTTTTCGAGGGAAATACGAAAAATTGCTTCGACCAGGGAGGCGGTGGTTTGCCATCGGGGCCAAGCTGATTAAGGTGCTGTATTGATTGGGCTGTAGCAGCGAGGAGTTGCGCGGCGATCTGGGCTGCTTTGATGGATCTGGTCCTGCAGAGGGAAGCAGGCCGTGGGAAAGCGGGCCTGGGAGGTGGTGAATTGAGCTGGAAAAAGATAGAGGAGGGGGTGGACCGGGCTGAAATAGAAATGAAAGAAAGGTGGTGGTGCTGCTACTGGTGGGTGTTAAGAGGAAGGAATAAGGGCTTTCGGCCCAACTACGGGGTTTAAGTTTTAGAAGAATTTAAATATTCTTTTTTACCGAAATCAGTAGGGGACTAAAGGAAGCCTAACTTTCTAAAAAAACTAGAGGAAGCCTAACTATTTTTACATAATTTTTTATTTTAGATTCAGTTAATTCGCTCTCACGAGGAGTAGGTCTGTTGAATGTTAATCAGGTGCTCTAACCAATAGACTAGAGACCCTTTTACTTGGAAGAGTTTGAATACTAGTTGAAAGAAAATAAAAAGGTCCTTTTCACCTCCATGAAGTATCGACCGAGTTTGATTTTTCTCCACGAAGTACAAAACCAGGCATCAGCAACCCCTCGACTTTACAAACAGGTTATTTTTCATCCTTCAGCCGATACAACTATGGTTTTCATCCAACGTGAGGTGGTTTCTACATATTTTTTTAGAACTAGCTTGTTTTTTACACATGGCTATGGATCCTTACATGTCATTTTGTTATCTTATTCCTCCTCTCTTTTTCCTGGGGCATTTCTACAAGCACCTTGCCGCTAGCAGCAGCAGCCGCCGCCCAAGCTTTCACTGTGCCTCTGTGCGCGTCCGCTGATGCCCCCCGTCCTCAGCGCCTCATCCGCCTGTGCTCTGCACACCCGCTTCGCCTCCCTCGACGAGTTACACAACTTACACGTCCACCTGTCACGTATCATCCTGTGTGGGTTGGATTTGCGCCGTGCAAATCCAACCCATAGGTATGCCACCTCGCCTCTTTCCCACCTCCCGCATGGCCCCTCGCGTGCTTCCACCCCCTCGCCGGCGTGGGGATACCAGCCTCCTCGCCGACTTGCTCCGTGAGGTGCGCTCCCGAGGTGGAGGTCGGCGAGGACCTGATCCCGGCGCATAGCCTCGCGCATGGACAAGGAGGCGTGATGACCTCCGACACGCACACGGCCTCCAATTCAAAGAAGTCGTCGTGGAGCTCGACGGAGCCAGTGAAGCACTACGGGAAACCTAAGAGTTGCCGAGTGTCAAACCTTCGCCGAGTGTCTGGGACACTCGGCGACTACCAGGGTTCCCGTAGTGAAGCTAGGTGGCCCCGACGTCTACGAGGACCAGGGCTGTTGCTTCTGGTGGCCACCAAATCCAATATGGAAATATATGCTTCTTGTTCTGCCGCGCGCCGCGCAGTTGTAGTAGGCACGCACTAGGCAGTAGCCCTTGAGGCCTCGCGTCCTTAACGGTGGTGGACGCGACGCCACTACGGGCGCTGGTGTCCCTCGATTGATTTTATTGCCTTCCGCGTTGCCATTGCTCATTTGCTTGTTAATTTTGTCACTCAGTATCAACCAATAATGGTATTCCTTCTCGCTCTGTTCTCTCTATCATGCTAAGCAATCGATTACATTATATTAAGAGTAAAATGCATGGGCGGCCCTCGAACTAGACAAGCAGTATCATTCAGGTCCCTAAACTCCTAAAATGCATATATGAGTCCTAAAACTTGCTAATCGGTTCAGCTGGGGTCCAAATCTCCATAACTTATGTTAAGTTGCATACGTGGCATGATGACCGTGTGATGACGTGGACCTGACGCGTGGGGGCCACATGTCAGGTTCACCCCTCCTCTCCCGATCTCTCTCTGATCTGCATCTTCGGAGACGCTCGAGCTCGGGCGATGAACTGGGGGATCGAGCTCCAGCCCTCGAGCCGTGGCGGTGGACGAGGGGGCCTCAAGCTACGGCAAAAGGAGTGGCTCTCAAACTCGGGGCCCCCCGGCGGCGGTCGTCGTTTACCAGCGTAGGACCCCGTCCACCATCCGCTCCTGCAGGACGCTGCCAGTCTTCCTACGCAAGGACGCCTGCTGTCTTCCTTCGCAAGAACGTCGCATCGCCGCTGTCTGTGAGCTCGGCTGCCAACGTGTTATCCTTTTCGCGAGAGAGAGCCCGCTCGAGCTTGACATGCGTCGGAGAACCCTGCCTGATGCTTGGCAAAAGTCATAACCCATAGACAATTACTGGCATCGGAAACTTCATTCGGCTCTTGTAAATCAATTTTACTACCCAATTTTACAAATTCATATATGGGACGGCTAGAATTTCAGATTCCCCATCTGCCTCTGCCCGGAATCTCCTCAGAGGTTTGCTCCTCGTGTTAGGCTTGAGGGGACAGACGGAGCTCCCGTGATGCACCAGGATAGAGGAGAAGGGGCGTTCGTAGCACACGCCGGAAGGGCGCCATCGTGACGGAGATCCCGCTAGTGAGCCCACGTGAGAGATTGGCCTTTGCTCCATGGCCGGCAGTGCACACTTGCCTTCGGGCTGCTAGCACTATGGCGCAGGGCTGCGGCGGCGACCGCGACCGCCGTCTAACCGCGCAAGGCGCATCTCCAACTGCTGTTCGCCTGTCCTCCATCTGCTCTTGAAGGCCGCCACCGTCCGCTCTAGCAGGGCCGCATCTACTGCCTTCGTCTGCCTGCGCAGGGCGGCGGCCACAGTCGTCGGAGGTGAAGGCATCGAGCAGAGAAGCAGGGCTCGTCAGAGATAGGGGAGGGCGGCGAGGGGAAGGATGTGGCGTTGAGGAGGAGGTCCCCGCCGACGGCCAATAATCTCATCCAGACGACAGCGGCTCGCCTGAACATACAGGGGGGCATCGATGGAGAGAAACAGGGGAGAGATCGAGAAGATTGACATGATAGGTGGGCCTCACGTGTCAGGTCCATGTCAACGCACAATCATCATGCCACATGTGCAGCTTAACAGGAGTGAGGGAGATTTGGATCTCGGATGAACCGATTAGCAAGTTTAGGGGTTCAGATGTGCATTTTAAGAGTTTAAGAACCTGAGTGACACACCTTGCCAAGTTTAAGGGCCGCCCATGCATTTTACTCTTATATTAATCAACTTGCTTGTACAAATCGCTGGGATATGTTGGTGCATACATTAATCAACTTGTGCAGATCGATTACCATATCATTACAAATTTTAGTGAATTTTGGAATGGTTCAAATATGTGGAATGTTGTGACGATATGGTTACCCACTTACCCAAGTTAATCCTCCTTCCATAGATTTTGTTGCTTTATGCCTTGTCTTTTGACTAGATACCTCCAACCAAACAAACGGGCCCTTATGGAAACTGGAGGGATTGTCCCATACTGGTTAATTCTATTTAAACAAGTTTAAAGTACAAGGGCTAGCTCAAACTAGGCAATGAATTGATTTAAATCAAGCGAGTTTCACAAATTTTGCACAACACGATCGTAAGGGTTGGAGAAGAAAAGGTCTTAACCTCTGGCAACACAACTACCATGTTTACTAGGAAGGAACCATGTCAGAGGTCAGGCGATGCGCAATTGCAACGAGTGGATCGAAAAAAGGCGCGTCCAAATCAAAACTCGAACTGATCACTGAAAACAACAATAACGATGCAGGTATCTATGCTACATCAGTACATTTTACATTATTTGAAACGGTACTGGTGATTTTAAATTCATACACCCTCTTAATCATCCAGGGTGGAGTTGGTTGTAACATGCGATGGTCGACCTTCCACTATCTTTTGGTGAGACGTCTGTGCTGGCGGGCACACAGGGCGGCAGACTACACAATTTGATCTGCACTCATCCATTGTATCATAGCATAGCTCTTTCGGTTTGTGATTCAAGCAGCAGTAGCAAACCAAATTTGACTCGCACGTCGCCTTCTTGCAAAATACCAATACGATATTTCTCTCACCTAGTAATGCTGTGGAGTCAACCATTGTAGCAGTAGTATTAGTTGGGCTCCTTGTAGTTCTAGCCTCGGGTAGCGTTGGACGACCACCTGTTACAGTCTTTCATTTTATCAGCAAGTAACGAGTATTTATTGTTTTGAGGAAGGACTTTTAGATCAAACTAGCGGTATAATCTACTCCCTTTGTCACAAAATATAGCTACGTTTTAATTTTTTCAAGTCAAATTCTTTTAATTGTTTACTATGAATAGCAAATAATGATAGAGGTTAATAATATAAAAATTATGTTAGTAAATTTAACATGAAAGCACATATTATAATATGTAACCTTTTCTTTTCAAAATAAATTATTTTTAATCAAAAATTAAAATGTTTCTTCGAATAAAAAAACCTAAACCTAGCTAAATCCGAAGAGCCACAACGGGCCGATAAGAGAGCCTGCTATAGCAAATTCACGTCAGAGAGAGAATCGGAGAAAGAAAATACGTTGTGCGGGCCCCTTCCTATTTCCCCCTCTCTCGTCGCGCAGAATGGAGCTCTGCATTGAGCATCCGCCGAGCTCGGCCGCACTGAGAGCCGCCGCCGTGGGCTGCCGCGAGAGCCATGTGCAGGCGGCCACCGGAGCTCCGTCGCGTGGTGCTTGCATGAGCAAGTCGTGGAAGTCTCTCATGAAATTAAACTTGAGCATCGGGCTTCGGGCTGCCATTGTGCTACTTTCTCAAATCCAATCGGAGTAGGCAAGGAGAGAGGCATGAAGGAAGCTGCTTCGATTCCGTCGGCGCCAATAGGCATTGTAGAGAACAACTGCCGCGCCAATAGTTGTTGCGGGTGTCCTAAGGGTGGTTGTTAGTCGGAGACCATTGGTGTTGTTAATTACTACTAGGTGTGCAAACGGCAAACCCATGCATTCTTAGTCTCTAGAACAGTTATGAATCTGCATGCCGTTTGTAAGACAAGTAACATGTAGTACTCTCTTTGTAAAAAAAAACATTTTTGATCATGTACCGAGACAAGTACTTGTCTAGATACATAGCCATACAGTACTTGTATTTGGGATATGGGGAGTATGTGTAGGTACTATAGCAAGACAAGAGGGCGACGTATACTTACACTGTGTATATGATGCATAGAGTACGACCAACAAGAACACGACCATCACGTACACCAGGCCATCAGAACGTCCACCCCTCATATTTGACTGTTAGAATTGTATCAAGAGTGTGCTTCAGGCTCAGGGGGACGAGAAAAAACAAGTTTGGGCTTACGCATTGGCCACACTTAAATAGAGTAAAGGTCAGGGCTTAGATTATACACACTAGCTGGAGATATATGTAATCAATTAATAGTCGACAGCAAGATTTAGCCTGTATAATCAAAAGGTTTCAATTACATGAGTAGGAGAGAGAGACATGAAAAAAAACAACACATAGATAGCTCAATCTAACCTGTAAAATCGAAATCACGTGTACGAGAGAGATATACATGCATGGAGGTATAAGACAAATTCAAGAAGAAAACCAAGAGTTGAGTTAAAAAGCAAAGCACAAGAGTTGGCAGCATTTATGTCTGGAGTATATATACTTGCGAAATATATATGGAGTACATGCACGAGTCGGGGCTAAGATTATGTAATCAAATGTGAGCAGGAACTAATGTAGCTTGTATGATCATGGTTTTACATGAGTAAGTGATATCCATGAAAAGAATATAGGCAGCTCATCTAACCTGTAAAATTAGGATTAGAACTGGAGATATACATGCAGGAAAAACAAATTTAGAGTTGAGTTGTAAAGCAAGCAGAACAAGAGCTCACTCGAATTTTTATTCACAACTTTTACCATATTACTCCCTCCGTATCGAAATAGTTGTCGCCATTGACTTTTTTTCACAACGTTTGACCATTTGTCTTATTAAAAAAATTATACAAATATCAATTATTTTATTAATGACCTACTTTATCATCAAATGAATTTTGAGTTTGACTTATCTTTTCGTATATTTACAACAATTTTTTGAATAAGACGAATGGTCAAAGTTTGCGAAAAAAGTCAACGGCGACAAATATTTCGATACGGAGGTAGTATTTTTTAAAATCTAGTTGCTCCTAAGGTGTGTCCTCACTCAAGATTTACACCCTAGGCCCGCTCCGGGATGTCATGTCTACAATCGATTGTAAAATCAGGATTAGAACTTCCTCCCCACCTTTTTCTCTGTGACGGGAGTGAGGGCTTGGTGTCCTGCTCTAAACGCTTTCCTCCCCTTCCCATTTTCCTTTCCGCGCGTGAGCCCTTCCTCCATTCTCTTTCAGATTCCTCGACACTGGAGACGGCAAGTACCCAAATTTAGCATAAAAAGCTAGCTTCCTGCGCAAATTGCGCGGGCCACCTTGCTAGTATAGAGTAAAACGTCAGGGCTAAGATTACACAGGCAGCTAGAGATATATGTAATCAATTAAATCGACAGCAAGAATTACCCTGCATAATCTTGGTTTCAATTAATTAGCAAGGCCAAGGGAGGAGAGAGAGAGATGAAAATAATTAATATACAGATACCTCAATCTAACCTGTAAAATCGAGAGCACGTGAACTAGAGATATACATGCATGCAGGTGCATGCAAAACAAATTTAAGAAGAAAACCAAAAGTTGAGATTATGGAGTACATGCATGAGTCAGGGCTAAGATTACGTAAATTATTAAAGATAGCGATAGATCAATGAAAAGAATACATGCAGCTCAATCTAACCTGTAAAATCTGGATTTCGTGAACTGGAGACATACATGCATGCAGGCAAAACAAATTTAGATTTGAGTTGGAAAGCAAGGCAGCACAAAGTGCTGGCAGCATCTATATATATGGTGTAATAAATGAGTAAAAGATTACACAAACAAAAGACACCAAAGACAGCACGGAAATTAACCAGCACGCGTATAATCAAGATTTTACAGATATCTCTAAGATTTGTATTGAATAAATAATCTACAATGATTTGGTATCACCCGGGACCTCAACTCTAACAGAGATCGGAAATGCTTCACGACAAGCACTACAAGGTTCAGTGCAGCAGCAGTCAGCACGGCTGACACAACCCAGCTAGCTAGCTAGCTATCGATCGTCAACATTCGGAGATTGAGTGTTTTCTTTTTTCGAAAGTGTGAGATTGATCGAGTAATTTGCCAAATTTCCAGTTCTCCCGAGAAGCCCAAAAGGAAAGTCTTCCAGCCCCACCAAGCGACGCGGATGTGTTAGATCCGCCGGGAAATCCGCCCCCAAATTACGTCAGCATGACGTGGCCGCCACGTCATCATCTTCCCCATGCCGCCGCCGCCGTCGCCCGTCGCGCCGCCACTGCTGCCTCCGCCCGCGGCCAGCGGCGCGCGCCGCCGCCCGTCCGGCCATCACTCGGCCCCCGGCACCCTCCTCCATCACCCCCGCTGTCTCCGACCCCGCCGCCGGCGCGCCTCCGGCCACAGCGTCAGCACCTCTCGGCGTCCTTCACCCCCGCCGCCGACACCGCCCGCCGGAGATCCTCCACCACCCGGCCGGCGGCGCCATCGCCGCCTGGCCTCGCCGTCCCCAACCCTCCACCACCGCCAGGCCGGCCGCCGCCGCCGGCCTCCCTCTAATCCCGGCGGTGGAGATGGCGGCGCCCCCTGGCAACCCAGAACATAAAGGCCGCCACCTCCCGCGCCACCCACGGCCGGCGGCGACCTCGCCGCCGGCCGCCCCGCCCACCAACCACCGCGGCCGCCCCCGACCACGTCAGCGGTGATGCCATGCTGACGTCCTCGGCCACGACAGCCCTGATTCTCCCCCACCTTCATGAGCACGAATCTCAAAGCGCATCCGACGGTCGGAAACAGGGGGCGGATTTCCCATAGTGTCTACAACATCATTTTCGCCCCACCAAGTCTCGCGCGGTTCTTGGTCACTTGGCGAAACGCCAGACGGCAAGGCCCAACGCGTTCCCGTGGCGGCGGCTCCGTTGTGCTTCCGATCCCGCACCGAGAATGCAAATCAATGAGGACTGAATCAACTCCTCAACAGCCTCACGAGCTAGCGATCTTGTTCGTCCCCAATCTACGGAACCAAAACCCTACCCTACCCTAAATCCCCCAACCACCCAAAAACTTTAGATCCCGATTACCGGCCAATGCGCCATTGTAGGGAGGAGGAGGAAGCTGTCGAGGATGACACTGATGGCGAGGAGGAGATGGATGACGCCGAGAGGGAGGAGATTCGGGCATTCCTAAAAGCCCATGATGCCGAGATGCGAAGAACTGCTCGAGAGAGGATGACCTCTTTGGCGGACGACTTTGAATATGCCAGGAAGCACAAGCATGCTTCCCTAATTCCACCGCCGCTTGAGATGTTGGACCACCCAGGTAGGCCGGTTTGGTTAGGTTGTTACTGACAGTGCAATTCCATTTCCCCCTTGTTCTAAGTCCTTACTACTAGTACTTCATAGCTCGCACTCTTGTGCAGATCTTTTTGAAAGAGCATGGGGCTGGGATATGATACCGCCGCGTGCTCATACCGCTCCTTGGTCCCAGTTCAAGGAATATCTGTTGGCATATTATGACCACAACCAAAAGGAAGCCAATGCTAGCTGTTGGTGGTGCAGATGATGAAGGGAATGGCCTGGCATCTCTTGCCCGCTCGGTAGCTTCCTGCCTGCGACTTTCTGCCCTGTTTAGTTTCTAGTACTTTTAGTCTTCTAATAATTAGTTTATATGTGCATGACAATTTGCAAATGGTGGTTTGATAGTGTATCGAGATGGAGACGCATCTTTTGTTTCTGTGGAATAAGTATGTCACAATATGGCCTACTGATGACCACGAGATCAGGCAAGTGAGTGAACAGGTCACCAAGAGGGCACAGGAAATGGTTAGTGCACGGAAAGCTGAATTTCCTGCTGCTGCTATTGCTTTAAAGGTATGTCTCTATCGCTTTCCCTCTAAAACTCAAGCCAAGTCACGTTGGAGATATGTTCCTCGGTTATTTTTATAAGTCAACACCATTGCGCCATTGTGAACTGTTTTAATTTGAAGTGTATCACTGAGGAGGCTGAGCTGATATGTGGCTGGCTGATAGCGGAGGGCAGTTCACCCATCTACTATATCCGCATTGGCAATGAAATCCGCCAGTGTGCCTTAAGCTTGATGGTCTGCAAAGAGCCTGAATATGTTCTTGCCATGGCTGCTATGATGGTATATGCCTTGTCTCTACCGAAATAAGGATTCGTTTAATGCTTAGTATTATCTCTTTCATGCTAATGGACTCTTTGGTGCTGCTTGCAAAATAACTTCTAGGGCATCATGAAGGTGAATAAGGTTGTGCACCGGTTTCTATGGAATCTTACGGACAAGAATGGCCCTTTGCCGACAAGCTTATTTATCCGGGGTCGTACCTTGGGAGTTTTGCTTGAAATATGTGATGATCGTTCTGCTGCGGAGGACTCATCAGGGTATGATATACAATCTGCAAAATTACATATTTCTCTTATTGTACAGAAGATATTTTTCTGATTTATGCACGACAATGTTCTATACAGATTCTGTTTCCTTTAGTGAAATGCATATTAATGTAATATTGTGCTCTACTATACCAGGGGCAGCACTGCAGGAGAATGTATCTCTAGTGAATCTGATGGAAAGAACTTTTCTGAGAATAAACTGGTAAAAAAGGATAAGCTGGAGGTAAGAAACGGCATCAGCCAAAATACCAAGGTACAGATTGACAGAAAAATTGGTCTATTAGCTTAATATAATATTTATAACTTATATATTTTGCTCGAGGAACTGTTTATTAATGTGCAATTGTGCATTGAACTAGGATGAATCCAATCACAAGACGGATATGGCAGAAGAAGACGGCCTTCGGGACATGAATGATACCAATGTACAGACTTCAAAGAAATTGTTGTTTACTCTTTAATTTTTCTTCTGTGGATCTCGTTACTAACACTCATTCAATCATTATGAATCTGAATACAAGAATATATTAATTGCTGCTGCTGCTTCTTTCTATAAAAGAATGTACATTGATACTGTATGTTACATGGACGGATTCACAATTACACTGAATAATACAATGAAGTGCAGGTTTCTAAGAGAAACCCCATGAGTGTGACGACGATGTATATACTTGACAATGGCTACTTGTTTGTACTTGTACTGTACAGACAATTTCTACACGCTACAAGCTGCTCAGTTTGAAATGAGCATGCCCTAATTTTTGGAGGAGCATGGCTGCGGAAGAACCGTCCCGGATTTTGTCCATTTCGCGTTCTGGCAGGTGCTTTCTGTGGCACCTTTGCCGCCTTCCATCTTCAGGTCAATGTTCTGCAGGGTAATGCCATGGCACGGGACACTCTTGCTGCAGTTCAGCTTAATGGCGTCCTTGGTAACGGTTGTTCCCCTGATGTTCTTGAACACCACATTGCTGACCTCCACTGCTGACTCCTGCGCTTGGCATGGCTTAGCCTTGTCGCAGTAGTTCTGGTCGATGATTATCGGGTTCTGGACACTGTCCATGATCATGTTTTGGAATGTGATATCCTTGGCGTATCCACTTCCTCCCTGGTATGTCTTGATGCGTGCTCCATTGGTTGTGCCGTATAATTGCACTGTGTCTACGATAATGCCGGAGACTTCAGCTCTTGAGTTGTCGTCTCCTAAGCTTCCAATGCTAATCCCATGCCCCGGTCCGCACACAACTTGGGAGACACGGAGATTATGCGTCCCGTTCTCGATGGACAAGCAATCATCTCCTGCATTATATATCATCCGTCACGAACAGATATGAAGATTTAATTAGCAAGAATCTGAATATATACACACACACACAAAGGCATATGATACATAGCATTCCAAATTGTGAACATGCATGCTGATTCTGCTTACCGGTCTTGATCTTGCAGTTGGTGACCTGCACGTTTTTGCTGCGGGTGATGTGGATGCCGTCGGTGTTGGGGCTCGTGCCGGACGCTGTGATTGACAGGCCTGTCAACTGTACATTGGTGCAATCCTCGACCGACATGTGGATCTGCTGGCTGTTGACAATCTTCAGACTCTCCACCTTCAAGTTGGTGCAGAAATGGAACGACAAAGCCGTGGGAGCCTCCTTGCATGGCTGGACAATATATAATAGAAAAAGTCAGTCGAGCTAGATAGGTTAGCTGGGCACTTTCTTCCAATACAACTGACATCAACTAACTAGATCACATCAACCATACAATAATTGACACTAGTTACCATAGCCTTGTTGATCTTGCACGAGTTCTTCCACCACGTCTCGCCGTTGCCGTCGACGGCGCCGCCGCCATTGACCGTGAGCTCGTCGACGCTCTGGAACACGATCCAGTGCCTCCTGTCCTTGTCACTCCAGTCGGCCATGTTCGGCGACGCCACCAGCGTTCCTTTCACCGTGACCGTGACGCTGGACTTGCACGGGCCCGAGAGGGTGAGGAGCTTGAGGAGGTAGCGCTTGCCGCCGGGGACGAGCACGACGGCCGGCCGCGGCGAGGCGCACGCCGCCGCCCACGCCTTGGCGAGCGCCTGCGTTTCGTCGTGGCTCCCGTCGCCGCGCGCACCGTAGCTGTCGAGGCTGAACACGCCGCTCTGCGGCGGCGATTCCGCCAGGGACCTGGCCGAGGTGCCATTGCTCGTCGCCGAAGCCGTTAGAGCGCTGGACAAGAAGAGCAGAGCGATGAGGGGAGCCGAGAACACGAGCTGCAGTTTACTGGGTGCCATTGGAAGAGCTAATTGGTAGGCACGATCGGCAGGTTGCAGCCAAGGCTGTGAAGTTTGAGCTGATGAAGAACAAGATCGATTCAGCTGGAGCTCGCGCGCTGTGCTTTGGTTGCTGAGCTTGGTGTGTAAGTGGATGAAGAGCAAGGAGCAAGGTCACAGGACGTATTTATATGCGGGGCGGGAGCGAGTGGAGGTGTGGGGATTGCGTGTGAAGAAGAGTTAGGCTCGCAGACGCAGATATTGAAATGGAGTGTGCGCATGCGGGCTGCCTGTGCCTAGGAGATAGGTGCCCATGCGTGCCGGCAGATGGAACCCAGAGATCATCTGTCGTTTCAGGTATGCATGACAAGCAGATAAACGTGCCTGAATCCGGCTCTCCTGCAGGTTTCTCATGACGAAATCTGCCCATTCTGTTCTCTTGACTTCCTCGTAAGTGAGTGCAAGAGCGTTATGTTTCAGGTGAAGACATACATGTGATTTTTTGTCTTCAGAACAAGTTAAACATGCTGCTGGTCATCAAGATCCGTTTTGCGACGTACAATTTCACATAGAACGTCTCCATATTCCATCTATGCTTTGAACTTTGAACGTGGCGCCTGCTCTCTCTCCTATCTACAACGTACGTGTTCGGTTGGCCAAATATTTGAAGTTTGACTTTTCCTAAAGAAAATATGGCCTTGGATTTTTGAACGGCGGAGCGAGCATGCTGCGTGCATATGTTCTGAATGCATGTACGATCGTCGAGACAACCTCGTACATGTTTATGTTTGCATCTACTATACTTGATGCCACATTGTCTCCTAAATTTTCATCAAGATCCAATATATCGTAGATATATATGCCGCATGCCTGCACGCAGGCAGTTAGAGTCTTTTTCGCATGCAGGCGGCTGCTTACTAGTCCCATCTCCCATGCATGTACCAAAGCGACATGTATGTGTATTTTTCCTTGATCGTAAATGTGTCCTATAAGATTCATACTTAGATGTTTAGTGAATACTTTGGATTTAAAGAAAAAAACCGAACTGACAGGAGAGTTGTCTACTATATTAAAAAGGGAATAAGTCCTCTGACATAATTACAAATATCACAAAAATAAATAAATAAATAAATAAGAGCTTTTCACACTTCTATATGCACAAGACTAGCTAGGTGTTTTGCTTCTGCCAAACTCCAAGTTGCATGCGTTCTCAAAAAAAAAAACTCCAAGTTGCATGCGGCCTCGTCCTGAATTCGTACATACACGAATGTCGATGGTGCCTGTTTGTGATTAAAAACTCTAGCATTGTCGACGGCGCCTCTTTCGTGCATGCTATGGATGGGGATGGAGGGAGCAACATGTGGGCCATTTCCATGAAGGGTGGTGCATCAGGGTTGGGGGCGCCGTAGCCATGGAAATGGAAGGCAGAAAAGCCAATAGGCCGGTGACGTAATCTAGTACACGGGTTCAGTACGGCAGTTAGCGCAGCTGATCACGCACGCGCGCAATCAACAGGCTAGCGATCCATCGTTCCTTTTGACAATCACCAAGCTATACATAAGTATAGCACATGCGTGCATGGCAGTGTAAAAACAAGCAAAGAAATGGATAATGATCCCGGCCGGCCGTGTAATTAATTAGGAACATACCGTACACGTATCTTGCAACCATGTTCGTTCAGAGACGACTTAATTAGCCGATCGATCGTTCGATCATCGCGGCTTGTTTGTTTGTCATGTGCACGCATCCGTTGCCTAGCTATTTTCTATCTATCGGGGACTCTGGGAGGCGAGAGATCAGAATCAGACATATACATATACGCGCATACGTCCTGTCATACACGCACGAGCACGACACCTGAGCATGGTGCATATCGAAATAAAGGAAGAGAAGAAAAAAAAACGCAGCGGTTAATTAGTGTCGATCTAGTTCTTTGTGTGATGCACGCATGCTAGCTTAATGTAGTTTCGTGCACGCGTTTTTAATCAGCCGAGAGCGATATGATCAATCCATCCATCAATCTAATTTATGGATCCATCATCCATGGCCCATGGGCGAACGCTGAAAATTAAAAGGAAGGAAATGGGCCTTGCTAGCAGGTCATGTTGCCGAACTCGGTCGGGTCACTTCCCTGGCCAAGCCTTGCCCTTCTCGGCAAAGAGCTAGCGCCCGTATGCGGCCCGGCTCTCTTTTCTCGTTGGTATCGTGTTTGCAGTGCACGGCACGGATGACCACGCGTGCGTGACGCGCCCGGAGTCAACCATGCATACATGGGAGATCGCCACAGTTACATGCATGTGTGTACGTTTTCAGGGTTCCTGATCTTCTTGCATCGTGCCAGCAGCTGACTTCTTTTTTTTTTCCTTCAAAAAAAAATGCAAGCAGAGCAAGGGACGCACCCGCTGTACGTGTAAAGTTTTTCCATAACAATGCATGTAGAGCCAACAATATAATGGGTCAACGAGAGGGCTTGGAATCGATTTGGACGTGTGAGCCGCACCAAGACTCAGAACAGTACTACCCGCATCCTTTTACAACTAACAAAGGACTGTAGCACACTAGCACAAGCACAACGGCAGCACGGATCCGCGTGGGCCCCGCAAGCCAGCCTCCCGGGCCGGCAGTTACGAGCGCTGGTGGCACTATTAGTCATGCTGGCGCGTACTGTAGGACGGCTAGCTGCATTCTTCCATCACTTTTCGAGTTTTGCTGGAAGGTGCAAGCTAAGCTACCGCTGATGAGCGATGATTGGCATAATCACAACTTACGTACATCGTCGTCTCTGTCCGGTGAGCCGGATTAGGTGACACCACACACCAGCAGCACGACGACATGCAGCACTTGAGTTCTCAATCGGGTTTCTTAACAGGAGCTCGATCTTCCTGCCCTCCCCGTGTTTCTGGCGTACTTCTTGTCGACGTGGCTCAACCGAGTGCTCTGCACGCTCTGGCCTCGGTGCTCTGGCCATTTTGCAAAATGACCCTCCTATTTTTTAAGAATTACAACAAAGTCCAGATCGACCAAAACACACAATACACGCGTTCAGATATTTTTGAAACAGACCCTCCAATTAAACTTTATTTCAACGTGTAGAAGAGAAAACTCGAAGGTGAGTGTTATTTTGCAGACCCCCGCAAAGACTTTTTTCAGAAACCCCCCGCCACCCGAACCCTAGGTCACTCACCCACCCGACTCCTCCTCTCTCGCATCCTCCCCGCGCGCCGCTGCTCTTGCTTGCCAACGCCGCCGCCTCTACTCCTGCAGTCCTGCTCGCCCCCGCCGCCGCCGCCCCTCCGCTTCTTGCTCTCCCCTTGCCTCCACCGCGCATGCGGCTCTGCCTGGCCCGCCATCGCCTCGCCCCACTGGCCGCGACTCCCGTCGCCTATCTCTCCTCCCATCACCACCCCTCCTCCCTGCTCTCCCTCGCCGCCTCCCCTACTTGCTGGGCCAGCCTGGACCCACGACGGGGCGCGACCCAGCGGAGCCGGCCTCGGCCCATGGCTGCACACGGCAGCGCGCGGTCTCACCCAGATTCGGGTCCTCGTCGGCGACCGGCGAGGAGCGGCAGCACAACCGCCTCCTCCTGCTCGACTTTCGGTCAATCCTCTGTGTCAAAGGTGTTGTTCAGCATAACGAGCCCACATGCGGTGGCGCAGCGGAGGAGTGACTGAGAGCTGCAGCGATCTGGGGCGCTCTTCCTCGCCCGCTCTACTTCCAGCGACGCTCCTGACCCGTTCCTCCTCTGCAAGGTGCGTCCTATTTTATTTGCTCACCTTTTTCAGCATGCAAACGGGTTTGAAAAAATGTAGACAAATAGCAAACATGAGTTTCTGGAGTGAGAGCACAGAGGATTACCACAAACAAATATTTGCAAATGTCACACCCACTTTGATTGGAAGTCAATTTGCTGAAATTGGAACAATTGTAGCTGAATTCTAACACATCTACTGTGTCATGATGGCAGGAGCAACAACAGCAGAGCACGGCCGCAGCTTCTCCCCGCCACCTCCCTCAAATCAATAGCAATAGCCTTTATTCTTCCACCGCAAGTGCCTCTGCACTTCATCCAGCTACCTTCAATC
Organism: Urochloa ruziziensis; assembly: GCA_015476505.1. Classification (NCBI taxonomy): domain Eukaryota; kingdom Viridiplantae; phylum Streptophyta; class Magnoliopsida; order Poales; family Poaceae; genus Urochloa; species Urochloa ruziziensis. The sequence continues at coordinate 71,536,502 of CM027118.1, forward strand.
CACCAACACTCTCCCGAGTGCTCCCTGTGACTGATGCTCTCAACGTGTTCTCAACGTGTTCGATGAAATGGGCAGAAGGTATTCATTTTTTCCTTTCAATTTTGCATGCTGATTTTGTATTGTCCCCTCATCAATTAATTATGCGGGATAATTCTTTGCTACCTTTGCTCTAAGTATACTATATTTGCAAGTTATGGGTTCATAAACATACGCTAAATTTCAGGTTGATGTGTACCACTACAGTCAGCATATATGTGTACCACTACAGTCAGATTGATGTGTACCATATTGCTCAAATTATTCCTTTCCAAGATTGCCTTCTAGGTTTCTAATCCAAGGAGGGACAAAAAACTAATGTTGTATGCATGATTTTTGCCTATCAGCTACAGATAAAACAGAGACACATGCATGGTGGCTGTGACCCGCTTCAGGGCAATGGGCAACATGGTGGAATTGCTGTGATAATGCATTTTCAGATTTTCTGGTTCAGATAGATAGATAAAGGTGAGATGGATCTATGTCTCATGGTTATTTTGTCAATAATTCTTTAGTGAGTAATAATGTCAATTTTTTATTAAGTATTCTATAAGTCTTCTTATAAGTCTTCTTATAGTGGGTGATATTTTGAGAATATGATGCTGACTTTGGTTGGCTCAGCCTTTGGAACATGAGATGGGTATCTTTTTTCATATGAAAAGTAGAAATAAGGCTTTTATTGGTTAAAAAACTTTTCCATTGGAATGGGTGCATCACATCTTATCTTATATGATGATTGTTTTGTAGTTGAATCATGTAAATGTATGGTAATGTGCTTCATACCAGGAGTCTAAACTTTAAATCAATTGCTTGGTGCCGTTAGAAGTTAACCTTAAGTATATCAATGCACTTAGTTTGAATTGTAATGTATTCGAGCAGGCCCCAATATATGTTCCGGTTATGTCAGTACTGATTTCTTAGTCAAAAAAATATGGTAGAAGATTGCTATATCCATATCATGGACGGTCTCACTCCTAATAAATTGCCCAGGAAGTAGGTTTATATATTATGGTGTTAGGATAAGGGCACACCTATTTGAGTTGAATAAGATATCCATGTACCTTTCAGGTTGATTGGTTGTTGCCTGAACCCATGAACCTTTAGATTAGCATGGTAGGTTCTTTATGTAAACTCAGTCCCCTGGAGTTGAATTAAAGCATCAATTACCATTGCAATGCAACTTGATGGCATCATTTTTCTGTTTTCTTGGGGTTTAGGGAGATATCCCGTTGTTGTAGGTCATGAATATCTAAGGAATCTAGAGAAGAAAATACATATGCCTCAATCTGTTCATGAAAATTACCAGTAGCATATGCTGGCCATGAACAATTCATAGGACAGTTGAAGGCAGTAACTTCACAAAAAGGTTTTTTCGTGATGAATTAGCTCACACTAATGCTACTTTTTCAGTTTGGTTAGCAACTCATGCACCCAGAGATAATAACAATGAAGCATTAGAACATGTAGTTTTAACTTCATTTTCTCAACTACATCCTTGCACCATATCTTGGGGTTGGGTCACACCTCTCTGTAGGTGAGATTCCACTCTCTACAGATAGGCGTGCACCTTAATATGTTTTGCATGTTCTGGTTTCACTCCTTCACGCTGCCCCTGTTCTGGTCACACCATGCTGCAGGTCTGATAGGCAACAGAGTTCGTTCTTTCTGGCTGCAATGCAAAGCCAAGCACTAGAGGAGCCTGTGATGTCTAATCGATTTAAGTTCCCGAAACTTGATCAAGAGAGCAAGCAACAAGCATGGTGCACTGCATCTTGTGAATCACCTGCAAGAGTTCATGTCTGCATTCTCAGTAATAAAGAAGAGTTGTACTGCTATGTATCCAGCAAAGCGAACTGAGTACGTCGTCTGGGAGGCACCAACCTTTTATGTTCCATCTTAGATGATTAGTAACTAATAAGAAGCTCAGTTTATTCTCAAAGTAGATTTTGTGATGATTACTGTGTTGTTCGTTACTGACTACATCGATGGATTTTCCTTGGAATCATGGGAGTGGTGACTTTACTGAAGGGTTGATTAATTTACGAATTTTTTTATCCTCACAGTTTCGTATGGTCAGATATTTGTCAAGCTACCAAATTCATTTTGTGAACGGACCTTTTTACAAAAATGATTGTATGCTTACTGTGCAAATGTAGTCATATTTTTTTAATAATAAAGCCTTCATTTTCTTTTCATATACCCATGATAGGGCGCGCGAAGTGCGCCTAATGTTCTAGTGAGATTCAAAGATCCAGAAGGACGCGACGGGCCGGCCGGCTTCTTAATTTCACCTGAACCAACACGATCTCAGGGTCAGGGTGCGTGACGTATACGTGCCCACGCCAAAGATTGAAGCAGGCAAATGTGCGAGCTGTGATTTCGCCATGGCAAACCTACATGGAAACGTGCGTGGTTCAGGCACACACATTTCTGTATCTATGCTTGCCATACCTCTGCAGCAAGCTGCAGGAGAATCTATGGCTGGACCATATCGATGATCGTCGCGCGCGATAGATCCTTCTTGCGTCTACCTGCACGCATATATCTTATCAGGGTGCCCTCCTTCACTCGCGTCTATCTGCGCGCGTGCACACTCCAAATTCAAACGCGTATCTAATCTCCCAACACGTACATGCCTAACCCTGCCACAGCACGTGAGCCTGATTCTTCACACGCAACACTAGTACACCACAACCCCTTCGCTTTCACCCCCTCCAGCTCCAAGACTCCAGAGCTCTGCGTGACTGCGTCCCAGCCTCTCCACCCCCAGCGCGCGCATAAATAGGCCGCACCACCTGCTCCATGGTCGTCAACATCCAATCCAACACCACACCAAGGTGAGCAAGCAAAGCAACATCAACCAGTGCCAGTGTGCCACCGCTGTGTTAGTTGCCTCGTCAGTTAAGCCTCCCGTGACCTTTGCTCGATCACCAGAGTCCGATCGATTCAGCTGCTATACGATACGACCTGCTTGTTGCCCATCATCGTGCATTCGTGGTTACTAGCTAGCAGCTCAAGCTCATCCAAGAGCCAACAATGGCGCCCTGCAAGCTGCATCTCGTGTTCCTCGCGCTGCTCTTCTTCTCCGGCGGCGCTCTAGCTGCTGCAGGCACGACGGCCAATGGCACAGCCACGGCCGCCGCCACGCCGGCGACCGCTAGTAGGGTCAGGTCGCTGGCGTCGTCGGCGTCGCAAGGCGTCGTGTTCAGCCTCGACCGCTACGGCGCGCGCGGCGACGGGAGGCACGACGACACGCCGGCGCTGTCCAGGGCATGGATGGCGGCGTGCGCCTCGCCGAGGCCGGCCGTCGTGCTCGTCCCCGGCGGCAAGCGCTACCTGCTCAAGCTCGTCAAGCTCTCGGGCCCGTGCAAGTCCAGCGTCACGGTCACGGTGAAGGGCACGCTGGTGGCGTCGCCGAACACGGCCGACTGGAGCGACAGGGACAGGAGGCACTGGATCGTGTTCCGCGCCGTCGACAAGCTCACCGTCAACGGCGGCGGCGCCGTCGACGGCAATGGCGAGACGTGGTGGAAGCGCTCGTGCAAGATCAACAAGGCCATGGTAAGTACAGTCGTTGGAGCCCTACTTACACAGTTGATATCTGACTAATCGCAAATTATGTTGCTGTTGTTGGAAATTAAAGTGTACTAGCTAGCCTAGCGCTCAACTGACATTGTTTTACTTTTGCAGCCGTGCAAGGAGGCTCCAACGGCTTTGTCCTTCCACTACTGCACAAGTTTGAGAGTGCAGGATCTGAAGATTGTGAACAGCCAGCAAATCCACATGTCCGTCGAGGATTGCGCCAGCGTACAGTTGACAGGACTGTCAATCACAGCGTCCGGCACGAGTCCGAACACGGACGGCATCCACATCACCCGCAGCAAGGACGTGCAGGTCACCAACTGCAAGATCAAGACTGGTAAGCAGCATCACCATGCATGCTCACAATTGTTCAAAATCATACGAAATGCTAGCTAGCTTTTGTAGCTTCAGGTTCTTAATTATTACGACTAAATTTTGTTTTCTTTGTGATGGATTTTGCAGGGGATGATTGCATGTCTATCGAGAACGGGACACATAATCTCCATGTCTCCCAAGTTGTATGTGGCCCAGGGCACGGGATTAGCATTGGAAGCTTAGGAGATGACAACTCAAGAGCTCAAGTCTCCGGCATTACCATAGACTCGGTGCAACTATACGGCACAACCAACGGAGCACGGATCAAGACGTACCAGGGAGGAAGTGGTTACGCCAAGGATATCACGTTCCAAAACATGATCATGGACAACGTCAAGAACCCCATAATCATCGACCAGGACTACTGCGACAAGGCTAAGCCGTGCAAGGCGCAGGGATCGGCGGTGGAGGTCAGCAATGTGGTGTTCAAGAACATCAGGGGGACAACCGTTACCAAGGACGCCATCAAGCTGAACTGCAGCAAGAATGTCCCGTGCCATGGTATCACCCTGCAGAACATTGACCTGAAGATGCAGGGCGGCAATGGTGCCGCGGAAAGTACCTGCCAGAACGCAAAATGGAGGAAATCCGGGACGGTTCTTCCACAGCCGTGCACGTCAAAAAACTAGGTCATGTACATCAGTTGGACCTGAGCATCAGTTTGTACCATGTACAAATTAAAGTGTGTGCGTGTGCGTATAGTACTAGAAACATGTAGGTATAGGGTCAAGCACACATACGTCCTCACACTCATGGGGTGTAATTGTGAATTTGCCGGTTCATGTAACAATGATGTGTATTCTTTTATAGTAAAAGGCAGCAGCATCAATTGATATTATATTTCAGGGTATGGCACGTGAGAATCCAACATCAATTGATATTTCATAGCATTACACATTAGAAAATATATATTCATACATCAAAAGCTTTGGACCTCCGGCGAAAACAGAAAGAAATTTGTACAATCAAATCTTAAACAATCAGCAATATATACAAAAGAAAATATCCACGATACAAATATTCGTGAGCTCCTTAACATCGTAGCCAGCTTCTCGATGATGAGGAGGCTGAGAAGGTTGCTCTCCTCATCGCCGGCGGCGTGGAGCAACGACGCCATGCACTCGATGACGCCGGGAACCACCACAACGCGAAGCTCGTTCCGCTTCTACCCGACGAGTTTGGATACGACGAGTCCCACGACCACCCTTGCGCCGCGCTCGGTGCCGGTGCCATCACAAAGAAATATGAACTCTAAATAGACGATGGGAATGAAGGAACAGATGGTGTGTGTTGATGAGAAGGAGGTGGCGCCTTATATAGGGGGAAGGAGGGCTAAGGAGATGAACTTGGACGCCACGACTATGGTAAGTAATCAATTCGTTGATTGACTCTCACATATATGGTAAACAATAAATTTCTTAGTTGGCAGCCACTCCTATGGTAGGCAATTAAGTTTTAAAAGGACGGAGACATCCGATTGCGTAGATGTCATTCCTTTTTTCTGAAAGGAAACATTAACCCTTGTTTGGCGGACTTTATGGTAAGCAATCAAGTTTTAAAAAGAAGGAGATATTCGATTGCATAGATGCCATTCCTTTTTTCTGAAAGGAAACCTTGACCCTTGATTCGCGGACTTTATGGTAAGCAATCGGGTGTGGGTACAATGGGTGGGTAAAGAAAGACGCGGTGAGAAAAAAAGGGTGGGGGAGGCGCCAATGGGGATTTCAACAGGGGAGGACGACCAAATGGGTCCCCCCTGGTCGTCCACTTTGAACTGTCATGTGGGTCCTTTGTAAAGGGTAATGGGGTGTTTTGTTGGTGAAAAACGGTTTCAATTTGCTCACTCTTTATTTCCTTTGAGACATTAAAACAGAATAATACCAGTGTGCTTTTCTATAAAACAGGAGACACCCTTTCTCTAATTAAAAGACATAACCTATAGTGTTTGTTATCACCCGCACAAAGTTTGCACTCCTCATATATATACATGAAAAAAAAGAGAAAGGAAAAAGGAGAAATTTGTTTAGAGTACTGGTGGAGAATTTAAATAGTTTGGGCAACAAGACTTACTAACCTGTTCAGAGGTTTGAGTGGTCAAAGCGATCGAATTGTTTGAGCTCACGCTTGAAAGACCTTTTGCTAAGCCCGTGTTTAGTTCGCGAAAAGATTTCGTGAAAAGATTTCGGGTTTTGATTTTATCAATTTAGAAGTAGTAAATGTAGACGAAAAAGGTGGAAAGTTATATGGATAGGTTGGAAATCTCGAGACGAATCTAACGATGGTAATTAGAGGGTAATTAATCCATAATTAGCCGATGATTACTGTAGCACTACTGTTGCAAATCATGGATTAAGTAGACTCATTAGATTCGTCTCGCGATTTACAGTCTATCCCATATAACTTTTCACCTTTTTCGTTTACATTTAATACTTCATGCATCAAAGATTCTCCTTTGATGTGATGGATGAAAATATTTCAGATGGGAACTAAACATGGCGTGCCACCAAACTGCGATTTGTACTAGGGCATTCATTTCGATCGGTGGCGTTTATCACTGAGTAAATTTCACCAGCGGTCCATGAACTTGTCCCGAGTTCTCATCTAGGTCCCGGTACTCTCAAAATGCACGTATAGGTCCTTAAACTTGTCATGTGCTCTCATCCAGGTCTCGATACTCTTAAAATGCACACAACAGTCCTCCAACTTGTCTCACAGTCTCATCAAGGTCCATATACTTCCAAAATGCATTTATTTATTTTGAAAAAACATTTTTGTCAATTAAAACCTTCATGATTTCAAACCAAGTTTAAACCCCACTCAAATTTGATCCAAAATTTACGAGAAAATAATCACAAACACATGGTTGATTAAGAATATTGGAGAAATCAAGAAATCTCTAAAATAACCCAGAATCAATTTATTTTCATTTTATCAAGAATAATTTATCTCTAAAATAAAATTAGTTGTTAAATAGTTGTGCTAAAATAACAACTCCTAAAATCATTAAATATTATATCCAATATTCTTAATCAACCATTTTTTTATTATTTTCTTATGAATTTCGTATCAGTTTTAAGTAGGATTTGAACTTGGTTTGAGAACATGAAAGTTTTAAACATTTAAAATGTTTTTCTAAAATTTTAATATATTTTGAAAGTATATGGACCCAGATGAGACTGCAGGATAAGTTGAAGGACCGTTGTGTGCAATTTAAGAGTATCGGGACATGGATGAGAGCGTGGGACAAGTTTAAGGACCTATACGTGCATTTTGAGAGTACCGGGACCTAGATGAGAACTCGGGACAAGTTCATGGACCGCTGGTGAAATTTACTCTTTATCACTCTTCCAACACACGAAAAGGAAGAGGATTAAAGGAGCCGTACATTACGTGCGTACTTTGTTAGTCGCCACTCGCCAGCGACCGGTCTGTCGTCTGAGTTCTGACATAGGACGGCTGACATGCGGGACCCTCCGTTGACCGTGCCGTGCTACAACTTTCTTGTAAAGGCATTGATGCTGAGTGCCTGAGAGTTGCTTGCTGATGCTGACACGTCAACCAAAGGGGGAAAGGGATTGATGATGGGTTCTCGTCTTGAGCTATCAGCGTTGGACAAGATAATTGGGAGCTAGTTGATTCATGTGGATGACCGATGTCAATCTATCGATCAATCGTGTTTGTTTTTTTTTTTGTTTTTTTTTTTTTTGCGGGAGAGAGAGAGTTGGAGTTGGGCCTCGGGGTCCAGCGTTTTCCTGGTCACGGCTAGGCTTGGGCCAGGCAAGTGATCCGGAAAGAGTTTGGCAGCACAGGCCTGCAATTCTGCATCTCCGCCTCCCCCGCATCTCCTCCGCCAAACCAATCCCCCTAGTCATCCAGGATTCGCGGCTCCAATTGCAGAATGGGCGGGGCAGATTAGGGTTTGGGGATCCTGTTTAGATTAGGAATGACCTTCGTGTGCAACGGCAGATGGAGGATCGCCGCTCGCGAGGTGCTAGTAGCCGACGAGGATCCGGAGAAGCCTCTGCTGCTGCTGGGACGGACATAACAAGCGCATGGACCGGTGAAAACAAGGCAAAGATTCAGAGCACACTATACTCTGGCTCTGGGGATACCGGCAAGGTTGCAAAGGATGACGATGACAAGTATTCTTCTTGCAAGATTGTCCAAGAACAAGAGCAATGGTCAGAGCAAATCGAAGGCGTTGATTGGGATCAGGATAAGCTCGACGAGAAGATTGACTGTTATCTTCAACAGTTGAACTGTGACCTCCCTGACGATGAGGATTTTTGGGTTCACTATGATGACAAACAGCGTCGGGAGTTGAACGAAAGGCTCGCCCTGTGCCGCATCAGAGCTCATAAGGTATATCGGTTATTATTAGAGCATCAGATGTGGTGGCGAGATCATACAAATTTATCTTTCTTTGATTTTAGCTTGAAGCGTCCGCTCTGTTCTGTGTTCCATTTGCTTTGTATGCCCTTAAGCCTTATATCTGTTGATGAAGGAGGAACATCGGAAAATGGATGATGCAAGTTTGAAAGTGATCTACCCTGCGAATGTTCTTGAAGACGAGGAATACTTCAAGTTGTATGAGCTCCGCTTTGAATGGTACTTCGATCCTCAATACTGCAATTATGCTCGCTTGCAAGACTACCAGCGGCTTATGCTTCGGAACAATGTAGGTAACACTTGGATATATGCAAAGTTTCACTGTTCAATTATATTCTTTAGTTTGAGAGGTGCTTTCTGTTTTTATTGTCGATTCATTATCATATTTATGTGCAATTATGTTCTGGTATGAGAATGGGTAGAAAAAAAATCTGTTTTGACTGCTGCTGCGCCAGTTCTTCACATTCTCTTGCTAAAAGCGAGCTCTGCGAGATATTTAGAAGGAAGATGATTTCATGATTAGCACAGACCTGGACTATAGAACTTTTGCAAAGGATACAGATGTCTATGTTACTTAACCTCCAACTGTAGTCAGCCTTGCTTATGTGGCTAGGCAATGGCTGTTTCTCCATGCGCACTGCTCGAACTAATCAATGACCAAGTCATGCGATGGGAATCTAGAAATGAATTACACTGGTTATTCATAGGTGATAGGTTGGCACCGGATGTACTTCTGCTTTGGAATGGCTTTGATGCCATGCACAAGGTTACAAGGAATGAGTATTGGACAAAGAACACTGCAATGAGTATCGTGCTACATTACCTCAACCAATACCAAATTTCAACCGTTCTAAACCGATAGGCGTTGTTCAGCTTGCTTATGCTGCATACACCCACCGGAACCAAATAATGGTAGTGTGCATAAAAGCGAAACATTAAGTTTTATATGCAATGTACAATCTGGCAAAGCTAATTATATTCCAACAGAAAACTGTGCAGGCAAGTGTTGATCGTATTATGCGTGCAAAATTCCCCAAGCTTTTCCTGGAACTCAATCGAATCGTCAAAAGTGTGCGAAACTCGGTAAGATATGCATTGTAGGCCCTTTACAAGTTTGATTATATATGCATTAACAATTAGAGTTCATTACCTACCATGTTACTTTTATTTGTGTGTGTGTGTTATTTACTGATTTAGTTTCCCCTTTTGACCCTTTGATTAGCAGAGAGAATGAACCAATCATGTTTGCTTTTCAGCTTATTGCATCCTTATTATATAAAAAAAAGTTCACCGTGAGGATTGCAAGATGAATAAGTTGACTAGCTGCTAATGGAAATGTACAATTTGACTTACATATAGAGAAGGCTGAAGGTTCATATCTGAAATCAAATACTGCGGTTTTGATTGTTTAACAGACACCTGAAATTAAGATAGTTACAGTGGTTAACACCAAGGAATAGATGACGTAGAAAAATGCTGGACCTTGAAAACTTTGATGTCATTTGTGAAGTGAATTTCTTTTTGTTGTTTAAACTGTAACTTTATTTTTTTAACCTACCCCAACTTGCTTGGGGCAATGCAAGTATGGTTTTTCTTTTTTGTTATCTGATTATCAGATATGGTGTCTAAATGACATGTGGGTGTAGATTATGTCGATTTAGTATGCTTACAAAATGTTCATTATTATACATGAAGATCATGTAAAAAAACGACTATAGGGGTCTAGCCCCCGGCCATATTGATGGCTTAATATCTGTGCAAATGTGGATTCGAACTGTGGTTGCTAGCTCCACTCTACAATGAGCTAACCAGCCAGGCTAGAGCCCATTTGCAAGATCATGTAAACTAACTCTTTGTTCTTTCAGAGGGTTCAGCGGATCCTACAGGGCGGTGTAGGCACAAGTGGAGTTATGGACACGGGAGAGTAAACACTAATAAACAGTAAAGGGATGAAGCTGTAGAGACACAGGGATCGGTTTTGGAGATCTTTTCCATTTTTGTCTTTTTATTAGTTTTATGACCAGGCCGGTTTGGACGTTGATCAGAGCTCCAGATTGAATGAACCCAGGCTCTGATCGATCCTTTACTGCAAGAAGTTATGTGATATTCTATTTCTCATCTTACTCCTCTCAGGTTGTAATACCGAGTGAGCCTGGGATTCTTTGGTGCTTTTACCGATGCCGATATTATTGGCCATTATGTTAGAGTGAGACTTTTGTCTGTAAAAGAGAATACGTGGTTTCTTTTTTTTTATATACATACTCCTATGTGACAATTCGATTTCTTCATGTTGCAATCTGAGGGAAATGTGTCATTGACATAGAACATAACTATGCCAAGTTGTCAGTTTGCTAATTTGAAATCTCTGTAAAATTGAAAGTTCGCAGCTCGTCATTCCTTCTGGGCGGACGTCTCTTCTGCTCCGACCGCGCGCCGCTGCCGGAACCCTGTGTTTCTTTGGCACCGCTGCATCAACATTGATCTTCATGGGAACCCTGTGCCGTCTCCTCTCTCTCTCTGATATATATATATATATATATATATATATATATATATATATATATATATATATATATATATATATATATATATATATATATATATATATATATATAAAGAAAAGTAAGAAAGAGGCCTTCCCCTCCCTTCCTCATCTCCCAAACCCGCCGCCACACCGCCGACGTTTCATCCGTTCCCAATCCGCCGCCCGCAGCCTGCCCTAACACACACAGGTAGCCCGTCGGATCTGCAATTCTGCTTCGCCAAAATCAATCCCCTTGTTCTTGAGGATTCGGCTCGAATTGCATAGGCAGGGCAGGTTAGGGTTTGGGATCCTGTTCAGATTAGGGAGGGCCCTGCGCGTGCGACGGCAGATGGAGGATCGCCGCTCTGATATCAAGTTCGGTTCTAGCAGCTGCCGAGGATCCGGAGAAGCCTCTGCTACTGCTGGTGGTGTTGGAAAGGGAAAGAAGAGCCGCACGCCCTCCCTTGTTCTTGGGAACGACGAGCGGGAGGCTTCTGCTGCGACGGACATAAGAAGCACATGGACCGGTGAAAAGAAGATCAAGATCCAAGACACACCGACCTCTGGGGGTACCGGCAAGGTTGCGATGACGATGGATGATGATTCTGCTGACAAGATAGTCGAAGAACAAGAGCAAGGGCCAGATCAAATCGAAGGCCTTGATTGGGATCAGGATAAGCTCAACGAGAAGATTAAGTGTTATCTTCAACAGTTAAAATGTGACCTCCCTGATAATGAGGATTTTTGGGTTCACTGTGATGACATACAACGTCGGGAGTTGAATGAACGGCTCGCCTTGTACCGGATCAGAGCTTATAAGGTATCTGTTATTGTTAGAGCATCTTTTTCTTAGTGAATCAATTATTATCAGGTGCATCAGATGTGCTGACAAGATAATACATATTTATCTTTCTTTTGATTTTGATTTAGTTTGAAGCATCTGCTCTGGTTTGTGGTTAATTTTCTTTATATGTCTTATATCTGTTGATAAAGGAGGAACATCGCAAAATGACTGATGCAAATTTGAAAGCGATCTACCCTGCGAATTTTCTTGAAGACGAGGGGTATTGTGAGTTGTATGAGCTCGACTTTGAATGGTACTTCGATCCTCAATACTGCGATTATGCTCGCTTGCAAGACTACCAGCGGCTTATGCTTCGGAACAATGTAGGTAACACTTGGCTATAAAGTTTCACTGTTCAATTATATTTAGTTTGAGGTACTTTCTTTTTTTTTGTGTTTCATTATCACGTTGGGTAAAATTCTGTTTTGACTGCTGCTGCAACTTTGGTAAAGAACTTTAGGAAATATTTCTATTCACTTATGTTCTGGCGGATCTGTTGTCACATGAGAATGGGTAGAATTCTGTTTTGACTGCTGCTGCAATTCTTCCCATTCTTGCTAAAAGTGATTTGTGTGAGATATTTAGAAGGAAGATGATTACCATAGACCATGACTATAAAACCTTTGCAAGGGTACAAATGTCTATGTTACTTAACCTCCCATTGTAATCAGCCTTGCTTATGTTGCTAGGCAATCGCTGTTTCTCCACGCGCACTGCTTGAACTAATCAATGACTTCATGCAGTGGGAATCTAGAATTGAATTACACTGGTTATTCATAGGTGATAGGTTGGCACTAAGCTTTGGAATGGCTTTGATGCCATGCACAAGGTTACAAGCAATGAGTGTGCTAGGCAACATTTTCATTGTGCAGGGAGAGTATGAGGACTGGGAAGAATACCGAAATGCCTGTAGTACGCTTGAAAGTGACCAAGCGTTTGTCCAGTTATGGGAAAAGTTACTAAGTAACACTAAGGTATGCATGATCTGACCAATTGCAAAATTCTAGTCATATGTTATCATGGTCTGATTGCCCTTGTTGTCCTGTGCAGTTGATGGAATTCATCCTTACAAACCGCTTCATATGAGGTAAACACCGAAAAGAATCTGTTGTGGTTAGTTGTCATTGTTTATTGTAATGTACATTTGATGCTATGAAGTTCCACACATCACGTACTAAAGCTGTTTTGTTGTTTAGCCGCTAAAAAGAGAGAGTGTAGCCTTCTATCACGCGCTGAAGATCGCAGCAGAACTTTCCTGCATTTACAAGCCTCTAATTCACTTCGGCTTCACTGTAATACTCTCTCACATATTAATTTAGTGGGTATTGCAAATGATGATGGTATATGATTTTTTCCCTTTATTCAGGAATTTATATTTACTGTTCGGTTTGATCATAGTTGGGATAAATACTATGCTGGTTTCTTTGGTGAGCTTTGGAAGAGGGTTGCTAAGCAAAAGGTAGAATTATTGGCTGAATGCGCTGGATTAATGAACTTGCGGTGCTCCTTTTTTTCCATTTATTCCAGCTTTATGTGCTTGATAACAAAATCATTTCTTTCCTTCAACATTGCTCAGATGAATTTTAAAGAGGCTTTGAAGGAAGTGTATTATGAAGGAAAGTATACCCGTGGTAATTTTGAATGGAAATATGAGTTTGAGAGCAGCAATCCAGGTCCTTTGGAACATCTTGTACGTCACCCAGTTCACTTGTCATTTCATCTCTGTATCTCTAGTTTTATCATCGGTATCTAATCCTTTCATATGTTCTTTGTCCAGTATAACACTCACTTGATTCACATTGATGAAAAGGTAAGCTTCATTTCTCTTAGATCAAAATCTTGCTAGAATATTTCTTCACGTCAAAGTAACCTGTGTCTGTCTGTAGGCTGAAGAAGGTGTTGCTTATCAGTTGATCATGGAAGCTGCTAAAAAAATTGTTAGTGCATTTTTCTTTCTGAGATGTTAGATGTACCACTATTCTGGGTTTTAATGCATGTTCAGATTCACTTTATTTACTGATGTGGAAGCTAAATTTACTTTCAGTTTCCAAAACGGAAGACTTATTACGATTATGCCAAAAAGAAGTTGGGCATTGCAAAAGAAATTGGCTTGATCCCCCTTGGCCATTGTGAAAGTATGCACAAATTTGTCGGGTTAAATGTTTATATAATTATATATAATCTGTGGGTTCTGACATACTTTGTATAATTTTACTTCTAGGTTCTACATGACAGAACATTTCAAGATGTCGCAGTACATGAAACAGGGGTGGGCGGGTGGGAGGTTATTGTCAAGTGAAGGATAAGAAAATGCTGGCAACTGAAGTTGCTGTATAATAATTTCTACAATGGATCCAGCGTTTACTTCGTTCGCAATACTATTAACTAATGTAGTGTCCCAAAATACACTTATATGCACGCATGCGCAGCCAAACTTGTAGCAGTGAAACATTGCAGTTAAAATTATTGTCAGCTCTCTTAATTGTGTCATCACACAAAACCTCCCTGTTAGGCCTCATCCTCTCAGGTGCAGCAAGCCTGTTAGCCCACAATTATTCCACAATTGTACTTGCAAGCCTGTAGAACCTAAATGGAGCGTCCTGACCTAGCTCTGTTTTTCCTTTGTTAAGACATGCAAGGAGGCTCCAGCTGCTTTGTGTTCCACTTCTGCAAGAATTTGAGAGTGGAAGATATTAAAATTGTGAGCACTCAACAAATCCACATTGGGCAGGAGGGCCATGGCCCCCTTTTACACTAACACTCTGCCCCACTGTCATGTGATTCAGTGATTGGATCTGGCCGATCCCGTCGATACATAGGTGGCGTGCCCACGATCAGGCTGTGTAACACGCTAGACTCTGGTGTGCCAAACCACAGGAGTGTGGAGGGTGTCCAGTACGGTAGGCAGGCAGGCGACGGGTCAAGTTTTTGTTGCCGTCATCGTAAATGTTAAACGCACGTTCTGCAAATTGCAACGGGTCCGAGTCGTGTAAAAAAAAATCGAATTGCGTACGCACGGATGGATCGTTCGTTGCTCTGGAAGTCTTTTTCGCCCAACAACAACCTGCGAACATGGGCTTGGCGATGCATCGGTCGTCACCTGCCTGCGTGCACACACACTCCAGATTCCAAAACACAATCCGCCAACCTAACTCTCCCGCGTTGCTCTTCTTCGCAAGCAACGCAACCCCCTCACATTCACTTCACCTCCCAGATTCCATGGCTCTAGCTCCCGCCCATATAGGACCTGGACGAGCTTCTTGGTCACCATCCAGCAATCCAGTGCGAAAGCAAAGCAACAAGAGCAACTGCGTTGGCTCAAGTCTCCTGTGGCTGTGATTGCAATGGCGTCGCGTCTTGTGCTCGTGGCGCCTGTCCTCGCGCTGCTCGTCGTCGTCGTGTCATCCTCCGGCGCTCTAGAGGCTGCGGCCGGCGCGGCCAATGGCTCTGCCTCGGCCGTCAGGGGCATGTCGTCGCAGGGCGTGTTCAGCCTCGGCCGCTACGGCGACGGCGGCGACGTACTCGCGGCACTGCCAGTGGCGTCGCGCCTCGTGCTCGCGGCGCGTCTCCTCGCGCGGCTCCTCGTGCCCGGCGCTCTAGACGCCATGTCGCTGGGCGCGAGCGTGTTCAGCCTCGATCGCTACGGCGCGCGCGGCGACGGGAGGCACGACGACACGCATGCGCTGGCCAAGGCGTGGAAGGCGGCGTGCGCCTCGCCGCGCCCGGCCGCCGTGCTCGTCCCCGGCGGCAGGCGCTACCTGCTCAAGGTCGTCACGCTCCACGGGCCGTGCAGGTCAAGCGTCGCCGTCGCGGTGAAGGGGACGCTGGTGGCGTCGCCGAACAGGGCGGACTGGAGCGACAGGGAACGGAGGCACTGGATCGTGTTCCGGGGCGTCAGCAAGCTCACCGTCCATGGCGGCGGCGCCGTCGACGGCAACGGCGGCAGGTGGTGGCCGCACTCGTGCAAGATCAACAAGGCTCTGGTAAAGTGTGGTGCCGACCCTGTCAGGTCACGTACTCACGTGGTCTGATTAATGATTGAATTTGGCATGTGAAGCTGTCCTCTGTCCTGACCGAGCTCAACTTTTTTTGAAAGCCATGCAAAGAGGCTCCAACGGCTCTGTCGTTCCACTTCTGCAAGAATTTGAGGGTGGAGGATCTGAAAATTGTGAACAGCCAACAGATCCACATGTCGGTCGAGGACTGCGCCAACGTGCAACTGGCACGTCTGTCCATCACTGCTCCCGGCAACAGCCCAAACACTGACGGCATCCACATCACTCGCAGCAGAGATGTGAAGGCCACTAGCTGCAGGATCAAGACTGGTAGGCAGAATCAACATGTTCACCATTTCAAAATCATGTCAGATAGTGATGTGTACCTTGGATTCTTTTAATAATAGTTCACTTGCTTCTCATGGAATATGCAGGAGATGATTGCGTGTCAATTGAGGACGGGACGCATAATCTTCATGTCTCAAAAGTGGTGTGTGGACCAGGCCATGGGATCAGCATAGGAAGCCTAGGAGATGACAACTCAAGGGCTCAAGTCTCTGGCATTACCATAGACACGGTGCAACTATACGGCACAACCAATGGAGCACGCATCAAAACATATCAGGGAGGAAGTGGGTACGCAAAGGATATCACATTCCAAAACATGATCATGTATAGTGTCAAGAATCCAATAATTATCGATCAGAACTACTGTGACAAGGCTAGGCCATGCAAAGAACAGAGATCAGCAGTGGAGGTAAGCAATGTGGTCTTCAGGAACATCAGAGGGACAACAATCACCAAGGATGCCATTAACCTCAAGTGCAGCAAGCATGTCCCATGCCATGGCATTACCTTGCAGAGCATCGACCTGAAAATGCAGAGCGGCAAGGGCAGCGCAGAAAGCACCTGCCAGAATGCAAAATGGAGGAAATTCGGGACCGTTCGCCCACAGCCCTGCACTGCCACCAAAACTACCGAGGGATTGGAATTGAGCAGCATTTAAAAGCTAGGGCATGCAGAAAGTAGTAGTAAAATGGCTGTGTTAGTTACAGTATTTGTGAATTGTTGTTGTAACAATCCTGTAAAGTCTTGTATGCAAAGCAACAACAATATATACTTCAGGCTTATTGCATTTGAAATTGGCAGATGAGATTTGAATTTATGCACTTAATAAAACTGCTGGCCTGTACATAATTAATTGATACTGTCAGACACTTCCAAACAAAGCAGTGATATATTAACTTATCAATAGTCGATAACCAAGGTACATATTAGTGCATACGAAAGTGACTTCTGACAGCAGAGTTCCTAACATAATAGAAATTCACCCGCTGATAACTTACAACACAATGGGTGCCAATTACATTCCTAATATGTTTTACCATTCTAGCAGTTGATCCCACACTTTACAATATCAGGGCCAGTTACCCGGGTGGTGAATGGATCAATGCGAACCCATAGTAACGAAAAGATCGATGCAAGGAGGATGGCCCAGACAACAACAATGGTTGGTGTGCGGTTCTGCCTCCCCATGAGACCCTTGAGGAAAGGGTACAAATGGACAATCACCCAGAAGGCGAAGAAGAGTTTCCCAAAGAGTGGTCCCCATGACTGGTAGCCGCTGTTGATCGCATAGGAAATACCAGCAACCACACCAACCAGGTTGATGATCAAAATAGTGGTTGGTGGGATCAGAAGCGTTGTCCACTTGAACATGTAGAGCTCAGCAAAATCACCTTCTTCATCAGTGGCCTTAGAGGTCACAGTGAAGCTGGTGTCAATACCAGCAAGTACTTTCAGGAGACCCTGGAAGACAGCAAATAAATGGGCAGAAATACCACCAATAACCCAAAACTGCTCATTCCTCCACCATTCATCAATGCCAACACCACTCCACCTCATCTCAAGAATACCAGTGGCAAAGATCGAAATAAAAAGTGATATAAACCAAATACTTGCAAAGTTGCTAATCTGCATTCCAAAGGGGAAAAGTAGTCAATATCAATTATTTTGTAATTCTGCCTGCACAAGTATGTAAATGTGCGTGTTTTACCTCTGGGATGATGAACTTTCCAGTGAGAAGACAAACAGCGGGCAATATGCAGTACAGGAGGAGTGGGATTGAGGTGAGTGGATAAATTGTGGTGTTAACATATGCAAATCTCTCCAGGAATTTAAGCCGTCCTCCATAGCCATACCATATGGGACAATGCCTGCTGAAAAGAATTTCAATGGAACCAAGAGCCCACCGAAGCACTTGATTCAAACGATCTGAAAGATTGATAGGAGCAGATCCCTTGAAAGCTGGTCGCTTTGGCATGCAGTAGATTGATCGCCAGCCTCGAGCATGCATCTTAAACCCAGTGAGAATGTCTTCTGTAACAGAACCATAGATCCATCCAATCTGCAGTGCACCATATTGAGGATTTACAGTAAATATTTTTCTCCTCAATTGAATAATAAATATATCATTTGCAACAACAGGTTGTCACAAAATTCAAAAGTTTTGTGCACAAGCCAGAAACAAAACATCAATTCATATATCAAATTCTCGATATTTCCGTGTACATGTTTTTTTGCAAGTAACAGCGCAAGCATCAGCAATCCTGATTTTATAAGTTAAATTGAGGAGTCATTACCTCGGATCCCCAGTCAGTTTTGTCCTCATAGCCACAGCTGATGACATGGATAGCTTCTTTCAGAAGAGACTCTGGAGTTGCAGATTGTGGAACACCACCGTATTCCATCAGAGTAGAGGCTACAAAAACACTGGACTGACCAAATCTCTTCTCCAAGCTCATTTGAGACATAATCAGCGATTTCTCGTCATCAAATTGAGAACCTATTATGATAGTGAAGTGCGAGGTAATTAGGTGAAATTTTAGGGGACAAAGAAAGGCCACTCTAGCTGTCTACATGTTACCTTTACAGCAGATAAAAGTAGTCAATAAATGGGCACCAAAATGGTGGTCTCCAACAATCAGTAGTATTGAAAGGAAAACACATCTATTCTAACAAAAAAAAAATCAACTCAATGATACCTTCAAGCCCTTCCTCTATATCTTCAAGATTAAATACTGGCACAGAACTGTCTGCATGTTTGTGTGACTTCTTCTTTTCCGAGCTCTTCTTTTTAGATTTTGATGTCTTTTTCCTTCCCCCACAGAGTGAAGAGAAGAAGCCTGGCTTTTTCTTCTTTATTGGAGGCTCATATCCATATAGGGCAGTTCTGTTAAACACACAACCAGTTCCCACATAAACTGGTCCCTGAAGGCCATCAAGACCTCTCAAGTTTATCTGTGGCAAACAGAAATGCAGATAATTACTTGACACATCCAATGGAATTCTCAAAAAGTTCATGACATAAAAAGTATTTGCATCACTAACTCATCAAGGTTTCTTTACGCTCATGAAAATAAAACGCCCAAAAATATTTTAAAGGGTATTGCTTGCTTACATCAAAAAACACAGTGTTCCTGTTTGCATATCGGTCATTCCTATCAATACCATCAAACCTCTGAGGAAATTGGACATAACAGACACTCCTTCCAAGGTTTGGATCCATAAGGAAGCACATAGCTTCTCGGAGAGCCTTGCTATTGTTGATGTAGTGATCACAATCAAGATTCAACAAGTATTGCCCATTAGTAAGGACAGCTGATACACGAACCTGCAGAAAGCATTCAACTTCCATTACATCCAAGTTGTAAAAGTTAACAAGACAACTTTCAACATTTTTAGTATTTAGCCACTCACAAGTGCATTCATGGCACCAGCCTTTTTGTGATGTTGGAAACCAGGGCGCTTTTCACGAGACACATAAACCAAACGAGGAAGTTCATTGCCCTCAGCATCAAGGCCTCCACTGTGGCCTAGAAAAACCTGAGAATGACCTCAATTTTGAGTTAAAAGTGCTTAGAATATGATCCACTCTGTGCTGGAAAAATTATCTGTTGGTCAAATAGTTTATGGCAATAAAAATTGAGCTTAACCTGAATCATTCCAGGATGGTCCCTAGTATTGTTCCCAGGCCAAGGTGTACCATCTTGCATGATCCATCCCTCCTCAGGAACTTTCTGTGCCTTGGCTACAAGGCCATTAATACGGACTTTGAATTCTTCATATTCTCTCTGTCAAGTATGTTTTCAAAATAGAAGTAAGTACCATACAGCAGCAAGAACTGCCAAAACCTACATGCATATAAGCCAAATATACCTTCATGGCCCGGCGGTCTTTAACAAATGAAGTTTGGACTTTGTCTTTCAAGTAATCAATCTTCTGAGCGAAGTACCACTCTGGAGCCCTAGGTTCTATGTTGTACTTCTTACAGAATGGTACCCATTTTCTAGCAAACTCTGAAGTTTCAGCAAGTGCATCAAAAGTCAGCATAGCAGCTCCATCATCAGACACATAGCAAGATACCTTGTCAACCGGATAGTCAACAGCAAGAATGGAAAGCACAGTATTTGCAGTGACAAGAGGAGGCTCCTTCATAGGATCCACAGTACTGACAAAAATATCAACAGGAGCCAACTGAGACGGTTCACCTTCTCGGTCATACCTGATAACAGAAGTAGCATTGTGAAATTGTCAGCATTAGAACAATGGAGACAGTTATGTATTGGCACTAGATATTTAACATCACCTTAATGCCAGTCTATCAAGGTAAGTTTCACGGTTGATTGGGGACCACTTTGGGAACTGATCCAAAATCCAGGAAAAAGCAAACCAAATCTCACATATAACGGACAACAGCCAAAGCGGATATGCGTTGCGCACAGGATTTGTGATACGGTAGTGTAGGAAAACACATAGCACAAACAAACGTAGCACGATGACCATTCTGTAGGGATTTATTCTGGATGAAGGAATTGGCACCTTCCTAGATAGAGGTTGCCTAGTTTCATCATTCCTGCAATTTGGATGCACAAAAGTTATTGCTAAAAGGGACATGAGAGTCAGCATTAACACGTTTGATAGAGAGATCTACATACATACAATGTATAAGTAATTAATCCGAGAGCAATGCATAGAGTTTGTCCAAAAGGGCAGGATTTCACATAGGTTTTAGACTACCAGAGTGCAAACTACTGTTAACAGTGTAGTGGCTGAGATAAAGCAGGAAACATTAATTCGAAGCTGGTTAATGGTATACACAAGCATATTATTCAAACTTACAGTAAAGCGTCTTCCATGTTATAGTCAGTGGATGCATCAATATCACCAACTCCACGTCCTTCTGAGGGAGCAATGCTTGTGCCATTAGTCATAGGAATTGCACCCTTGTCCTTCATTTTCCATCCATCCACTCTCTCTTTCCATGCAACATTACCAAGGCTACCAGAGAACTCCCTTGATGGGTTTGCTGGTAGGAAACAATATACACAAATTAGATCACAGCAGATGCAGAAGTAGCCAACAAAGCCTCAGATAGTGATGATTGTTGATTGATAAACATACGAGAATGATTCACGTAGGGAAATTGATGTCCACGTCTGCCAATGTTCCCAACAGGAGACATCATATGATCAGGGGAAGCTCCAGGAATTTCTCCTGAGATCTATACAATGAACCCATATAAAGAAAATGAACATTAGTTCCATCTTCTGACATGTACAATTGACACGAATCTACTTGAAAGTGTAAAATCCAGCTCCAACCTGGCTATGAGTGAGTGACGGGATATATCCTCGAGGGATCTCACCACTGTCATACTTCCCGTGCCCAATCTCGCCGCTGTCGTACTTAGCAAGGCCAATATCACTACCCCTTGAGTTGGTGCGCCAGGTGAGCATTCTCTCAGCAATTTTCTGCTTCTGATCCTGGTTGCTGGATGCTGGGTAGTTGTAGTCACTCACATCATCAGCATCAACATCCTCATTTTCCTCACCGTGCACGGGAGGGCTCCCTAAACAAGATAACACGGTTAAGCAAAGATCAAGCCTCGAGTTGAAGCCAACAACATTTACTCTGCTTTGCTGCTCTTGGTAACAATGCAACACTCAATTTGATTTCAACATTCACTGAAAGGGCTAGCTTCTGCTAAGAATCTGAATAAATTTGCCAATCACTGAACTATTCCCTGCTCCTACCGATTAAACTGAACTATCTGATTAATTTCAATAGCTACTCAAGCCCAACATGCTGCCCTTAACCTGAACTACTACTACATGGAAACCATGGACATGGCGAGGAGAGCATTACCCTTGTGGCGCTTGTACTTGGTCTTGCACTGCGGGCACGCCTGGGTGCCGTCCTTCCTCTCGTACTCGTAGCAGGGGCGGCACACCGGGAAGCCGCAGACGTCGCAGGCCGTGAAGAGCTCGCCGTCCGCCCCCGTGCCCACTCCGTCGCCGCAGATCTGGCACACCTGCCGAGCCCCATGCTTCCCCGAACTCTTCGCACGCGCACAAACCAAAAAAACAAACAACACAAAACACCTTCAGACCAATCCCCCAAACGAACCGCGCCAGAAATAACCACCCTGCAATATTCCCCATCCCCTGACCGAAATGCCTGCCACTCACCGCAGCGTCGCCGCCGCCGCCGCGGCCGTCCATGGCGCCCGCGCCGATCACCAATCCGAGCAAGACTCCACAACCAGAGCCCCCCGCCGACTCACCGCATTCCTCAGCTTCCTCGGACCCGGACGAACCCCCTCGTACCGGCACCGAATCGCCTCGCCTCGGGTCTGCGCGACGACGGGGTGCAGTGGTGGCAGCAGCACTAACTAGCGGCAGCGAGAGCACCGTCCAGCTCGCGGAGGATTAGACGTGGGGGAGCTTGCGCGAGAAGGCGACGGGGGCCAGAGGAGGAGGAAAGGGACGCGGCACCGGCGAGACGGCGACGGGGTGGGGAGCAGCGCACACCGCCGCGTGAATTGGATCGGTGCGCCCTTCCGTGCTTGATAAACTTTCCTTGCGGGGTTTAGCAACCGGTGATGATGGTTGATAAACCCTATGATTTTGGGGATTAATTTTGGAATCGCGTGCACATTCCAGCTTGATCCGCCCTTGGTTTGGTTAGTTTTCTGAGTGACTGGGGGAATAGCGGAGTGGGACTGTGGGGGCAGACGCGGGTGAGCTGGGGCGGGACCATGGGACAGGAGACGTCGGGGGTGCGCGTTCGCGTCCGGCGTACAGCTGGAGAAGGCGCGTGGGACCGGGTGGCAGTGACTGGGTAAGGCGCGACAGCTGGTGACTGGTTGGCTGCAGTAGAGTACGGACGGGGGAGGACAGGAATGAATGTCTGGAATGTTTGGGTGATCTTGATCAACAGGCAACAGCTGCACCACACATGACACATGCCCTCATCAAACAATTGGAAGTCCACTGTGTATCGTCCAAATGCAAAACTTACAGCTGCTTGCGTCCACTCTGTGCTTGTGCCTGACCATAACAGAAATCCTCTCAAGAACGAGAAAAAATAAAAACTATGCACAGTTATCGACGAAGGTGCATTTCAACATACTCTATTTTCTTTGCAAGGCCAACCACAGTCGCAAGCTTTCCATCTCGCAGTTTTATTTAATTTGAACAGACATCTCGTAGACTTTAACATCCTTTTTTAGGAATAGTTGGTAGATTTTTAACATCTGAATCTGAATTTAAGTGTAGCAGCACATTTACCTACGTAACGGGCCGCTGGACAGAGCCTTACAAACACAAGCCCACAAGGGACATTGTGCTTCCCAGGCCTCCAGCCCACTATCCACAGCACACTGAGCCCACTCTGCCATCAATCTCCCACGCAGCCCACATACACTCTGTCGCTCAGCTCCCTCATCAGGTTTCGTCGGGTCGATCGTACCCGCAGGCACAGATTAGGAAGAGGGGGCGCGATCGCCGACCGGAGATGCAGAATCGCCTCTCTGATCTTGCACGCGGCGGCGCCAGCAGCTGGCAAGGATCGGTGAAGCCTCTGCTGCCGGTGGTGGTGATAGAAAGGGAAAGAAGAACCGCGCGCCCTCTCCAGTCCTGGTGAGCGAGGGGCGAGAGGCTGCTGGAACGGAGACAACAAGCGCATGGACAGGTGAAAAGAAGACAAAGATCCAGAGCGCACCTACTTCGTCTGGGGATCTCGGCGGGACGGAGCAAATCGAAGGCCTTGACTGGGACGAGGATTATCTCAAGAAGGAGATAAGTTGTTGTCTCGAGCGGTTGCACGAGGTGCTCCCTTATGATCCTGATGATGGGGAGTTTTGCCCGTTTGATGAACAGCAGCTGAAAGCATTGAACGAACGGCTCGCCCTGTGTCGCATCGGAGCATATGAGGTAACATAATTAGAGCAGCAGATGAGGTGGCAAGATCATATCAACGTCCTTCTATATTTTAAATTGGGATGCCCACTATGGTTTATGTTTAATCTACCTTTTGGGGTGTTGATATAGCATTGCCGGGGAGCCGAAGATGCCAGTCTAACAGACAAATACCCTACCTCCGAACTTGAACATAATGGATACTATAAGTATTATGAGCGCTACTTTGAATGGTACTTCGATCCACAATACTGGTATGCTGACTTCCAGGACTACCAGCGACTAGTGCTTCGTGAAAATAATGTAGGTAACACTTCGCTCTATGCAACTATTTCATTGGTTTGATTATATTTTCCTTAGTTTAAGACGCTTTCTGTTTTGGCTGCTGTTACATTGTCATGCCCTATTCATGTTGAATCTGAGAGATGACGAGACCATGGCCTTGTTTAGTTCCGAAATCCAAAATAAATGTTTGGACACATGTATACTAAATGTAGTTGAAAAATAAATCGCATTATATAGATGGCCTAAAAATCGCAAGACGGATCTTGATTATACACTAAATTGCTACAGTACTGCTACAGTACATGTGCTAAGCAAAGATTAATTAGGTTCGTCTCACGAATTCTAGACGTAATCTGCAATTAGTTTTTTAATTAGCCTATGTTTAATACTTCAAATGTGAAAAGATTCCATTCCGAAATCTTTTCACCAACCATCTAAACACGGCCCATATTGGAATGATAGAACCTTTTTCCCATGGCAAGTGCTTTAGAATTTATAATGATGTATCATGTGGCAGTTTGCAAAGAGCAACCGTTTATCCATGAGCACTGCTGTACCAATTTAAAGACTTACATTGGTGGGTCCTTTCTTAAATTTTGTGCACAAATCTAAAATGGCTCGTGCTTAAACTTTCAGTGACTAAAACCAAAATTTGTTCCTCGTCAGTGTATGTTGCAGTGGATCTCGTCATACAAAGGGTAGAATTCTAGTGAGATAATTGCATGTTTGCCCCCACTTTGAACTAGTTTGCCTTCTTTTCCACTTTGCACCATTATCCTTATTGTTTCCAAAATTTTTGCACCATTGCCCCTACTTGTTTACATACCATGCAAATGGATAAATAGTACTAGCAAAGTGACACATTTGCATAAAAAATGCCATGAAAATTAGGCATGTGGAATTCTTTTTTGACTGCTTGTGCGTGAGTGAAGCAGAGTGTAGAAGAACACCCTGGTGCACCACCTCATCGTGTATGTAGAAAGCATTATATTTTTGTGAATACAGGATAATTCGCATTGTAATTTGTTTGGAACATCATCAGTGTGCATGAGCCTGTGTCGACCCTTCTTGTGCACTATCCAATCCCATTCTTGCTAAAGGTGAGCTATGTGAGATTTTTAGGAGAAAGATGATGCCATAGACTGAGACCATATAATTTTTGCAACAATAACAAAACCTCTATAGATGTCTGTTACTTGGCCCCTAATGGTCTAGAGCAGTGCCTTGCAATGACTGTTTCTCCATATGCACTGTTTGAACTGATCAACAGTCAATGCAGTTGGAAATCCAGTGCATCAGTTAGGGCTAGCACTGGATGACCTGGAATGTCGTTGATGACACATATTGTTACCAGCAATGAATTTATGAATGTGCTACTGATAATGATTTCATTGTGCAGGGGGAGTATGAAGATTGGGAACAATACCACAAAACTTGTAGTAAACTTGAGGGTGACCAACAATTTGTCCAGTGATGAGTTGTCAAGCAAAACTAAGGTATGCGCGATGTGATTGATTGTAAACTTCTCTGCTCATATGTCATCATGTTCTGATTACCCTTATTACATGCAGTTGATTGAATTGTATCTGTCTCGCTCAAGCAAGGTAAATATTTGCCAAAAGTCTCTTGTACCTGCAGTTGATTGAAATGTATTTAATGTTATAGTCTCAGGCACCCACATTTTATTGTTTAGGATCCCAAAATTGAGAGGCTGGTCTTTTATCACGCTCTGAAGATAGCAGAAGGACTCCCCCATGTTTCTAAGACTTTAGTTTGCTCAACATTCGACGTAAATGCTCCTCCATCACACATTAATTTAGTTGGCACTGCAAATTATTATGGTATTTGATAATTTTATATTTTTTATTTAGGACTTCATTTGGGCGTAAGATTTAAGCATAAATGATATAAATACTATGCGGACTTCTTTTTTGAAATGTGGCAGCTGACTACTAAGCGAAAGGTTTGATCTGAACAATGGAATTTGCAGTGCTTTTCTTTCTGTTTGTGTCGGCCTTATATGCTCATTTACATAAACATTTATTTGCAACATTTTCTTAGATGAACTTCATAGAGGCCCTGAGGCACATACACAAGGAAGACAAGTATAGCTGGTGCAGTTTTGCATGGCGACATCAAGTATACTCCATCTGGGAAACTTTCTTGGAAAATCATCTCGCTGCTGAAATTGTGTTGATAGATATGATTACTGCTCTGTTCTAGTTTTGTGAAAATTAGTGTATGACGTGCTGCTGCGCTGCGCTGCGCTGCTGCTGTTAGTCTGTTTAGAGATCAGAACCGGCTTGCACCAAGATTGCTAGTAGACAAGTTGTTCTAAAGTTCAGAAGGTGCTGGCTGAATCTTGTTTTACTAGTTGCATGTCGGATTTGGATTCAGTCTGACAGTCTCCAAGATCGTCCTTTCATCGTTAGGGTCTGGCAGAGTTCCAGGGAGAACTCGTCTTGTTGCTGCACTGCTGATATTGTAAGCGAACCTTTTCGTCACTCTATCTCGGAAGCTTTCTTGGAAAATCGTCTCGTAGTGTGTTTCTTGGAAACTTTTATGCTAAGTTTTCATCTGTTACTCAATCTGGATTCACTATTTCCGCTCGTGCTCATGGTTTCTTTGTTTTTTTTATACTGATGATTACGCCTGCAATCTTTCATCCTTTACTCAATTTGGAATCTTTTTAACTAGTTGCATGTCGTGGTTCTTGCTTCGAGTGGTATTGATGACAAGTTTTCATGTGTTAGTGGTATCTGTTTCTTGCCTGGCTTTGGTTTTTATGCTAGCAAGTTTTCCTATGTTATTCAATTGGCAGCACATCATGTTGTGTTGATAGATATGATACTGTTCTGTTCTAGTTTTGTGCTGCACTGTGCTGCTGTTAGTCTGTTTAGAGATTAGAACTGGCTTGCACCAAGATTGCTAGTAGACAAGTTGTTCTAAAGTTCAGAATATGCTGGACTGCTGGCTAAATCTTTTTTTACTAGTTGCATGTCGTGGTTCTTGAGTTGATTATATGGCAAGTTTTCATCTGTTATGGTATTTGTTTCTTGCCTGGCTTCTATTCTGGCAAGTTTTCCTATTTTATTCAATTGGCAACCGATCATGTTCGTTACCTTGTTAATTGTTGCTGATAGATTATGATTACTGCATAGTTCTAGTTATGTGACAATTAGTGTATGACATGTGCTGCGCTGCTGCTAGTCTGTTTAGATATCAGAACTGGCTTCTGCCAAGTTGCTAGTAGGCAAGTTGTTCTAAATTTTGGAAGGTGCTGGCTCTCAAGGGAGCATAACATCTTGCTTTCTATGATTTTGGTTAAGATTTCAGAAAGGATAATAGTTCAGGAAACTGTCACTAGTACTGTGAAAAAGAGTTACGTGATGCTATTATGTTTTTCCATTGTTATTGCTATCCTTGAGATCATCCATTTATATTGTATACATTGTAGACTAAGGTTGCTAGCCCAATTTGACAGGGGAATCAGCTATGGATTCTGTTGAACGGCATAAAGGAAATAAAAGGAAGTCTTCCACAGACCCAAAGGTATAAATGCAATCTATATTTTCCTTTGGTATTGTGCCGTTTTATGTCTCTCTTATTCCTGTTTCTTTTCGGTTTCATCTCTAGCCTACCCCAACTTGCTTGGGACAAAAGGCTATGATGTTGATGTTGAGATAACGTCTAACCATACAAATGATTTCAGGAAATTTATGTTCCATTCAAGATCTTTAAGCATCTGTCTGGTGGAAAGAACTCACTCAAGATATCTAAACCAAACAACCCTGATTGGGATAAAGACCTTATAGTGATGAAAAAAGACTGTCCTGATGTTCGTCGTTTAAATGACAGTGCTGATAATGCCCATGGGCTGGATATAATCTGTACTTTGAACCACAACAATATCATGCGTGCGGAAGCAGTTGCCAAAACTCAGTTACAGAAGGGCAGCGAAATATCAATATATATTGAGGAACGTAGCGATAATATATTGTTACACTGTTGGCAGACTATTGCCGATACATTTGGGCAGATTCCCATCTGAAACATTCCAAGGTATGGTAAGGTAAAAAAATCTGCATGGATATTCAATAAATTAATTAGAATTGTTGTTCTGATATATGATTAGTTTAGTAATAAATTTCTTTGAAATTGTATTCAGGGAAATCGTTTGTGCAATTGATTTTTTGAGAAGAAATGGGACATATCATGGCAATATGAGTTGGGAGACAACGCTCTACAGGTGGCCTTACACGGTGAAACTTTTTGGATTCAAGAGAAAAGGTAAATCTAATATACAACGCTCTACAAGTGGCCTTTTGACCTATTTCAGAGGTGTGTAGAAGTACCTTTTGACCTATTTTAACCAGCTATACTAGTAGTTTTCATGCTCATGCACTTTAAATCAGAAGCTTTGGGACATGAAGTGCAGTTTACTGTTCTAGCTGCAATTCCTTAAGGCATTTTGTCAATTTAGTTATTTCAGTAGCTCTACACTACTCAAATGGTGTGAAAAAAAATAATTGCAGAGCTAACTTTTTATGTGTGGTTTTAAAATTGAAGCTACACGAATATGGTTTTTTGTATTTCCTAATATTTTGTACTGATTTTTCATCAAATGCGTATATTTTAAGCGTATTTACTCCTAATTTGTAGACATGCCCCTATGCCAAGCTCAGAGGGAGGATTGGGACAGTATCGCAGATATGCTTCAAGTTGTTTCAGTTATGGCGTCTCAAAGTGGCCCTGTGCTAATCTGTGGGGAGGTTGACGTTTTGATTGCTTTGATACGAACTTCAAATGTGTACGTATGAAAAATTATCTCATACTTGCCGTCCAGCCCGATCAAACCCGTCCAGCCGTTTCTCGTGTCCCCGTGTCCGCGTCCGTCTACGATTCCAGTCAGCCTCACAGCCCGAACCAAAAAATATATGCCGCCGCTACTTCAGCTTTTCCCTTCCTGTCCGGGCGAGGGGCGATCGGTAAACCTAGCCAATCTCGCCAAGCAGACCCGCTCCGGCGGCTCCGCTGCTCCGCCAAATCGACGTCTTCTCCCCCCAAACCAATCGCCCCCTCTCCTCTCCTGAAGGCACAAACCTAGGGCTAGCTTCGGGATTCCAACGGGATGGGGAAGACCATACGACCAGCAGACGAGAGGAAGCTGAAGAACAAGAATCGCACACCCTCTCAAGTTTCGGGTAGCGAGTGGCAAGATGTCGCTGGGGTGGGAGCCACAAGCACATGGGCGGGTGAGAAGAAAGCAAAGATTTTGCCGGCTGACAAGACTGCACGGGACGACGCCATCAACGATGAATGCCAAATTGAAGGCTTTGATTGGAGTGCCGACGATTTGAGGATCGCAACTGATCGATGCGTCAAGCAGTTGAACCATCGCCTCCCAGATTATGACGACGAGGATTTTTGGGCCCTCAATGATGAGGATCAGCTTCAAGAGTTGAAAATACGACTGGCCCTGCATCGCATCAGAGCTCATGAGGTACTACCTGTTAACGTCAGATGTCACTCTGGTTTCTGTTTGTTTGCTTCTGTGCCTTATATATATCTGTTGATGATATCAAAGGGAGAGCGGCTGAAGGGCTTGGATAAAGCAGAGGTAGCAGCGATGTACCCTCCATCAGCTCTTGAAGATCAGGGTTACTATAAGTGGTGTGAGCGCAATTTCGACTGGTACTTCGATCCTGAGTTTTGTGAACATGCAGGCTTTGAGGACTACCAGCGGCTGGTGCTTCGTAACAATGTAAGTAACACCCTCTCCATAATAATCAGTTTTGATTTTTCATTCTGTATCCTTTTCCTGGGACACACCATGTGCTGTTCTTATGTATTATGTTTTGACTGCTGGTATGCCACCCATCCCATAATTCTTGTGGACAAAGAAAGATTTAGGAGAAAGATGCTACATGGATGTTAATTTTTTTGGCACAAAGAGATTGCTTAACCTCCAAGTGGCTCATGCTCAATAATAATAATAATAATAAAACCCCTCCAAGTGGCTCTACTGTGCCTTGACTACATACTAGCTCTTTGATGCCGTGTGCACTGTTGGGTGAATAAAAAAATTAAGTTACTGTAGTGGGAGATCCATGAATTAAGTTCACCTGGTAATCATAGGTGTACTACTTGTTTGGCCTACTGTTGATGCCATTTATGCTGTTATGTTTTATTTTTCCAGGGCGAGTATGAACAGTGGGAGTATTTCCGCACCACTTGTAATACTCTTAAGGGCGACCAAGAATATGTTCAGTTCTGGGAAAAACTATCGAGTGAAACTAAGGTATGCATGGTATGATGAGTTTAAACTTGTGGTCTTATGTCACCTTCACCTGATACCCTTTTTATTGTGCAGGGGATTGAAAATGCCCTGTCTGCTAGCTCACATTTGGTAAGATTCCCCAAAGTTTTATCTTTTTTGTTCATAGAAGGTTTAATGAATGTTTGATTCTGCAGTACATTCTAATGTCGTTTTATTGTTTATTAGTGGGATAAACTTGAGCGATTGGTCTTTTATCAAGCTGTGAAGATTGCAGCAGACTTCAACAACATTTTTACACCTTTAATTTACAGCGGCTTTACTGTAATGCTTCTCGTCTCATTTGAATTTAGTGGGTATTGCAGCCGATGGTAGTATTTGACAATTCTATTTTTCTTTCAGGAATATATGTGGACAATACAGTTTGTTAATACTCGCTATAAAGACTTGACTTGTTTCTATTTGGAGATTTGGAAACGGGTTGCCAAGCAAAAGGTTGGATTTTTGCCTAACTACGCAGAACTAAGTTTTTTTTCTGTTTATTATTTTAGCTGTATATATGCTTATAATTACCTTTTTCTTTAATATTGCGTAGATGAATGTTAAAGAAGCTTTGAAACAAGTGTTTGACAATGGTGTGCCTCCATCGTGCAATATTGAAATGCAAGTTGAGCTTAAAAGCCAACATCTGGTGACACCCAGTCCAGTCACATATAATGTACGCTGCTTTCATTAACTTCAACTCAATATTGTTGTATCTCCTTTTTCTGTCATGTCTGGCTAATTCTTTCATATGTTCTTTCTGCAGTATGAAACCTACTTGGCTGACATCGACGAAAAAGTAAGCTTCACCCGTCTAAAGTCACAATCCAATTGAAATATTTCCTCATATTAAAGGCACCTTCTGCTTTTTTGTAGGTTTCGGAAGAAAAAGCTCAGATGTTGATCAGGAAGGCTGTTGAAATTTTTGTTAGTAAAATTCTTGCCACCCCCCCCCCCCCCCCCCCCAAGATGCTAGATGTTCTTCATTATGGGTTCTAATGCAAATCATGATTTACTGTATTTTGCTTATATGGAATCTAAATTGACTTGCAGGATCCGAGACGCAAGACGTATTATGATTATGCCAAAAAGAAGCTTGACATCGCAGAAAAAATCGGCTTGATCGTTCCCTCCAGCCCGCACAAAAAGGTACATTTCAGCAATAATTATACATGCTTTATCTGACCAAATCAGAGTATTAGGCCCATGGGTTCTAATTCTAACAAGTTGTTATAATTCTATCTTGTTTTAGGCTCTTCGGGGCAGACAGGCGAGATGCCACTGCATAAGGCTGGCAGGGCAGGGCCGGCCACAAGCGGTAGCTTAATGTCAAATGTAGTTGTGGTTTCAAGTTCTAATTCTGTGGACATATTTGTCCAATTATTACTTTGTCGCTCGCCTTTTCCTTTGTGCCTGATAACTCCTTACAATTATGTGAAAGCCACTTTTAATATATGTTGTTATTGCTCTGGTGGTCAAAGGGTTTATAACTTAACAACCTGAACAGTTTGGATCTATGTGGACCTTCTTAATAAGATGAACATGCACGCTCTTTCGCTCTCTTGACACTTCTCTTGCGCAAGATCAGGCCTTTCCCTTTGATTGGTTCGGTCTCAATTGTCATTGTCAGCAGAATTGAAGAGATGATCTCTAGATATCCTGTTTGACAGTAGAATTGAAGAGACAATTCGATGGTCTTCTCTAGATAAATCATAAAGCTGAAGAGAGGCCCCCGCCACCGCCCGCATGGGCATGCGACGGCCGCAGCGTGCCCAACGTGGTTGCTGCCTTCTCCTCCGTCATCCCCGCCGGAGAAATCTCGGTCGACTGTTCGCCTCGTGCTCAATGTCTCCATTTTTCGTGTCTGCCGGAGAAAACATGGCGCGACACTCAAGCATCTCCGTCTCCATGGAGGGCCATCGCCCCTTCACCGTGCCTCCAATCTTGCTGCCTTCAACGAGTTCAATTATATTGCTGCTGCGACGGTGGCCTCAAGCCTCGACCAGGCATTACAGAGAAGGTACAAGAGCACATCAAAATTATCCTAGGCGGCAGTACAAATACGAGCCGGCGGCAGCAATGATGCATGTGTGCCCTCCGCCACCCCAGCAATTCCTTCATTGCTTCAGGAGTATGGATCTTGGTGTGGAATATTTCAGTTCATCTCGACAACTATACTCCGTGTTCTCTCTTTTCCTTCATCATTTGCATCAAATTTAGATGCTTCTTTGTGTTGTGGCTTCAAGTGAGTGATAGTTCTTCTTAGATAACATCTGTTAGTTTGTACTTGCAGTTTGCAGTGTTTGAAATACTATGATCACTGTTCAATAACAGCATCCATTGTGACAATGACCACCGTGTAAAAAGCCAGCTTAGAATTTGCATAGCCTGTTGAATTTAGTAATTAACCTAGTCCTTCAGTTACATCTAAAAGTAAAGGAAAGCATTTTGGTAGAAGCTGAAGTTCGTTTGATCTTTTTATTTTTATTATTATTTTCATGGATTGCCTAACTGAGAGCTAGAGGTACTTTCATGTAGGTGTACAATGTGACCAAGTTTCTGAGGATCGCCCTGGAGGTGATGATGTTCTTCTGTCTTCCATTGGTAATCCAAATTACATACTTCTCATGTGTTTTAAAGTTGTGGTGAAGCCATGAAGGTGTCATTTCAGCTTTGGTTTTAATTTGGTATGGGTTTTTTTTTCAGCCAAGGATGCCACCGATGACTTTGAAGATGCAGGCCACAACACCACTGCTCTTGCGATGAGGATGAGTATTATTGTATTAAGGTGAAGTACACGCCCCAAAGCAGCCGCACTACAACCAGGATAAGACCCCGGAATTCACCATCAAGATCCTCCAGTTTTTGGCCCCCTTGACGATATTGGACTTGGCTGTCGCATCTACACCAAGTCAGAATCTGCCTAATATTTGTCGTCGGTCGTTGAAAGGTTACAACTGAATACGTCTTGTACGAGCTAGCATAGCCTGTCATGAATTTGGGAACCTAAGTCTCTGTGATGGTATGGTTACGTGCAACGTCTATTGGTAAAGTGAGACTCAAGTGTATGGATATTCAGTTCTATTTGCCTTCTTAGGAATGTGTGCACATTGTTGTTTCTCGGTGCGGTTTGTTCTGTGTGGCACCTGTTCTGAGCGAGATATGTTTTGCTACATACGGTAGTTCCGAAGGAAGCTACGAGCTAAATTAGTTGGCAAAATCGCATGTTCGCACTTCGCAGTATTTGTTCTCTTTTAGATGGCTTGTATGCGATACTTGTTTCAAGAAAAGGACATACGTTGAGTTTGCAGTTATATGCTTCAATAATCAGTTCCCCCCAAAGTTGCCCATGCGAGTAAATTCGGAGCAGAAGTTGGCTAAACATTCGGAACGACACCAGAATCCACCGATGTAAGCCTACAGGACATTTTAGTCCACATAATTTCTGGTCAGAGACAAAACCATAGCATTAAACAGAGCTGCCATCTTGGTTGGGAAAATGGCTTCAGATGTTTTTTATTCTTTTCGAAGCTTAAAAGTAGAAACGCCAGGGGAACATAATAACTAATATATATATATTTTTTAGAATAACTGGCATCAGGCCCTGCTCCAAAGCGATATTTTTACATGTTCTAGGCAATCTTTTTCGCACAGGTTTTTCTAACATCCACGATGCAAAGCGAAACAAGCCCATACTGCACTGCGAAATTATTACAGCAGTTTGATAACAGGGTGTGTGTTCATCACTCTGCAGGTTTCAGACAAAGGAAAGCACCCAGGTTGCCCCGGAGGCGTTTTTTCTTTGTTATTCCTTGTCCGGCTGGAATGGTTTCTATTTGATCTTCTTCACGTTGAGTCGACCTCCAAAGGGCCGCTGATAATTCCCGCCAAGTAGCTGCCATTGGCGTGTTCCACTTCAGTTGCCCTCTTGATCATCAGCTCCTATAGCAGATTTCAATGCCTGTATCGCCACACATTTGATACCCTGCCATTGTTGTTGACAGAACACAAAGATGTAAACCAGTTTGAAACCTCTAAAATTGACAATTGCATACATGAATTGAGTAGAATAAGTGACTTTGCTTTCATATTGCCACACCAAGTAGTTATCCTCTAAAAGCCCAAACCTTGTGCTAGACAATTTCAGCAGAGTTTATACCATCTTTCCATCATTCTTTCAAAGTTTCTCCTAAAGGTAAGCTTGACCTCAATTAGAGATCCCAGAATTGGACTGCAATGGGGGGCAGTACCAAACCAGGTATCCTCCCAAAATCTAATGTTATTTCCATTTCCAACTTTCAAAACAGAGGTTTCACATTCACTAGGGACGAAGAAAATTTTTACTACAAGAGGACCAAGAAAATAGTTACTCTACGCTGGGTCATGGAACACCATGACAGCAACTTTTGTTATATAAATTATAACAAGAGATGAGTGATTATACCTACCAGAGTTACGACGTGTCGTGCTGGCAACAGGTGTCAAGGGCAACCTACAAGTAAAGAGTGTACTGTAAAACAACGACATAAAATACAATTAAAAACATGTAAGTAGGATGTAGTAGAAATTTTACCGGTTACATCATACAAGTCTACCCAGGTGGTTGGAGACCACTGCTCCACCTTCTTCAAAAAACCTTCTTGGCTCACAAACACATTCTGTAAATAGGGGGGAAATATTGTGAATCTGGTGGCCATTTTACATTATATATTTTTCAAAAGCATCAATCTGGCATCCAAATGATCTTCATCATCCATCCAACTTAATCAAACAGCTCAGATTTAGAGCTTCATCATTCAAATCCGGTGGCCATTTTACAGGAAACATTGTGGTCACAAATGAAAATCTAAGAATTTGTCAACATCTGAGCCAGAGATGTAAAACTATACAGACGAGTTGGCAATCTCTCTTACAGATTTTTTGACCAACACTATTCATGTAAGGGTTATGCTAATTTAGGTGAGAAAAGAAGACAAACAGCGAAACAAATACAGCAACGCAAATTACTATGAGATGTCAGCAATACAATTTGAAATGCTAGTCATAGTAGAAATTTGACACTGACAGTACTTCACAAGTTAAAACTGAATGCTATGACGTCAGTAAGGCTGCAGGCTAGCAAGTAGCAACTTGAGTGCCCAATTTTGGTTGTAACAGACGAAGTCTGATAAGCATGGAAATTTAGCGATACAAGACTGTAATAACATAAAGAAAAACTTAAATGATATTTACTTTAATATGTTGCGGAAGCTTGTCAAAGTGTTTGTAGGTATCCCTTACAAGCCTGACGTAATCAAAGTCTATAAGGTCACTGTACTTAGTATTCCGGTCGCTCTGATGCTTGATTATCAGATCCAGCACACTTGGCCGCCGTCCATTCTCAAGTGGCCACCGAATATCTGTTAATTTATGGGTAATTGAGGACTGTATCGCACTATGCTATTTTGCCATAGCCAAAACCAAATAATCTCCCTTCGTTTCATAATCCCAGTGATCCGGATACTTCTTCAAGCTTCTCACAGTAAACTTTTTGTCTTGATGAATCCAACATATCTTTTTGCACCATAATTCAATTGGACTTGACATTCATCACAACACCACTCAATAATATCAGTGACTGATTTCCATAGTTCAATTTTGTTAACTTCCTTTAGCACATGTTCCGCTGTATAAATAAAAGAGGCTGGTTCAGTACATTAACTTAAGAGGCTGGTTCCCCATGTGAGAGTTCTGGAAATAACAAATCTTGCTGCTTTGGAAAAATGCAGCTATGATAATACAAGACTCTTTGTATTTACTGATTTACTTCCAACTGTTTTGGCTTTTGTTTCCTCAAATGCAGGTGGCGATGCTTAATGCTCGAGTAAATATTGCCAGCGGTACACCAAGCAGGCAAGCAATCTTAACTTTTCCAGTTTTATTTCTATCTGATTTTTTTCACTGTGTTTGATCCACATCAAACTAAGACCAATTTTGTGTCGTAGTTGTAGCTCCTAAGCTCGTTGACCAGTACCAGGTTGTAAACATGTTAATATTTGCTTTCCTTTTCTTAAAATAGATTCACGATGTTCAGTTCTAGGACCTGTTGTCTATTTCACCTTTTCTACCTGTGAGATATCCTTCGAAATATCTGTCGCCGCCTGACACTCATCAAGGCTGAGTGTAAATTCCATCATCCACCTATCATGTTGCATGCATACTTGTGCACAGTAGCATTGATCAGTTACTCTTACATTACATTTTTTTTTTTTTGAGTCAAACTCTTACATTACATTTGGTTGTGGTTGAGAGGCTGCCAAAAAGTTTTATCTCTGGTTCAGCTCTTTGGTATAAAGATCATATTCCTTGTTTTTTCTAGGGCCACGGCTATAGAAGCATCTGGAATATAAACCTTGCATTACCAAACCCTTCAAAATGCTTATAAAATATAGATTAGAGTATGGGTATTTTCCAGCAAGAAAAGAAAAAAAAACTATAGATTACTTTTTTTTTGTTTTCTCTGCCTCTGTTTGCCATGATATTGCCGTCCCAAATTGCACATTCTATCTTTTGCTTTACCCTGCTATGTCTATAGAAGGTCACTGTTCTGTTAGTTTGAACTTGATGACCATGTTTTTGGTTTTCACCTATTCCATAGAGATTCTTTCAAAGAAGCTCACTGAAGAAAGCCTTTTAAGGTTCAGACAATAGTTCTATTTTTTAATTTTTTTTTTTCATTTGCATACCTTCCATTCCGCTGACCTTTTGCTTATGGGCAAATGGCAAAACTTTCTGCTGATTATCGACTGCTCCAATCTTGACATGAGCACCAAATATTGTTGCCGGATAGCTGGAGGTGTCCTGAAGACCTGGAAGTATTGCTTATCGACCAAGTACTTGCCTGAGTTACTTATCATCATACTGCCGGGTTAGCTCTCTGATTCATTGTGATGTATTGTATTTGTCCTTTCCCGATTGTTTATTTTGCACCATGTTTCAGATAGATACTGAAAATGCATTACCCTTCATGCTTTATCTCTGTTGTGCAAATAACAGTAGGTCACTTGATTTTTTTTCATTTAGCTTTGTCAATGTTGTATCAAATGAAATAGTAGTATTAGCGACCCATTACTAGCAATCCTATAGGACAAGTTAGTAATCTCCAGATGTTGATGTTCGATATTAATTTCCAATTTCGGTACTGACTACAGTTCTGAATTTTTTTCGTTTCCCATGGATAATTGGAAATCGTTATGCGAAACACGAGTAACTTTAAGTAATTTGGGTCCATGAGGACCATGTACAAAAGTAATTTGAGCGATATTGTTTCGCAACTTTGAGTAGTATTTTTCATAAAATTAGTGTGGTGTGTTTCAGACAAATATTTCTTAGGGGTGGGAATTGTTACTTGGTGTGGATCACTATGCTCGGAGACCTTGAGTAAAATGCTGTTCCAGACCTGAAGCTCAATAGAAGCCCATAAGCAAAGCAAAGTAATCAAGTAAGATTACTTTTGTACAACACAGTGAATTCTGAACGATTGTGATCCTTCGATGAACTGAATTCTGGACCTGATTTGCACATGCACCATGCAACACACAGCTTCATCTATGTTTTTTTTTCGAAACATTCAGGGGGGCATTGCCCCACTTACTTTTTCATTCGAAAGGGTGCGCAAGCTGCGCGGTTACAAGTTCCTGGAATGCCAGGGAGTGGAGTTACAGGAGGGAGAAAGCAAAAAGATGAGAGCAAGTTACAACTTGGTCTTTAGGTAATCTATCCAAGCTTGCACAGCCGGTTTCTTTTGCATGTACCTGTACTTACATTTATCCAAGTTGCAGATCACGGCCCGTAGGGTGCCACTGGCATCGAAGTCCCGATTCTCAAAGATCAGTGCATTCCTTGAGAGCCAAAGTTGTCGGAATAAGAGGAGAATTATATCTGGCCAAACATCAGTTGGCATTCCCATTGGGGGGGGGTAATCATCCAAGGCGTGCAAACATCATGATCCCGGATGTGCAGCTGAATTTTATTCCAGAAGGCAATGGCAGCAAGACAGGAACAGAAGATGTGGCCGTCTGTCTCGAGCTCAGTGGGACATCGTAGGCAATCCGATTCCTCCCTAGTCCTGATGTTTTTGTTGTAAAGGTTCCCCCGAGTTTGTAATCTCTGGTTGTAGAGGAGCCAGGAGAAGAGTTTGACTCTCGAAGGGAGGTGAGTTGACCAGATGACACAAGCCCCGGCATCGCGGACTCTGGTGTGGTGCAAGATGGAGTATGCCGTGCGTGAGGAGAAAGGTTCCGGCTTTCGGGCGGCGAGTTGGTGAACATCCGGTGCTGTAGTGATGTGAAGGGAGGCGAGGACATCCTGAATCGTTGCCAGTTCAGTGCTAGCAACGTGGGTGAGTCGGTTTTGCAGAGGCAGACCATTCCCAAGGACTGAATGCAGAGTACAAAAATGATCCGTTGAGTGAGAAAACAAGGCGGCAAAGCGAACAGACAGAGGAGAGGATCCTGACCACTGATCAAACCAAAAGGATGTCGTTCGACCATCACCGGGTGACACAGTGGTAATCGAGCGGTACCTGGGAAGTTCATCATGAATAATTCTCGCAAGGAAACTGTCTGGCCGGCGTGCTTCAGGACCGCGGGGCAAGGAGTACTGAACCCAGCGCTTCCAAGGTAGGTCATCTGGGCCAAGGTAGCGATCAACGAACTTCAGGAGTAGACAGTGGTTTTGTGTGTTCAGAGACTTGACACCAAGCCCCCCTTCATGCTTTGGAAGACAGACCTTTTCCCAAGCGATCAGACATTGCGACCCGGAGCAGTGGTCCGTACCCGTCCAGAAGAAAGATCGGCGTCTTGAGTCCAAAGCTTCTCTGACCGTTGGGGGCAGTAGCAAGGAGCTCATAAAAGTAGACTGCAAGGCTGCCAAGAACAGCATTGGTGAGCACCAATCTCCCCCCAGCACAGAGCAGCCTCGCGCGCCAACCAGCAAGGTAGCGATCGAAAGCCGAGATCAAGGGGGTGAAGTCGGAAATGTGGAGGCGAGTGGGGGACAGGGGGAGGCCAAGGTAGGTTTGCGGGAAGGTGGAGATGAGGCAACCGAGAGCAGTCGCCATAGCACTGGAGGTGGACTCATTAACATGCATTGGCACAAAGGTGGACTTATGAAAGTTGATCAACAGCCCAGTAGCACTGGAGAAGGTGTCTAGGATATCTTTCAATGCCGTGACCGAGGGAACATCTCCTCTAGTCAAGATCAGTGTATCGTCCGCATATTGAAGGACCGGACATGGGAGGTTCGCATCAACAGGATGTGACAACAGCCCATCACGACATGCCCGGGAGATGAGGCGTTGTAGAACATCGGCAACGATGATGAAAAGGAACGGGGAGAGTGGGTCTCCCTGCCGAAGTCCACGACGGCACTGCAACCAAGGGCCAGGGACGCCATTTAGCAGGACAGAGGTTCTCCCAGTGGAGAGGATTTGATTGATCCAACCGCGCCAGCGTTCATCAAAACCACGCGCAGCGAGGATTGCGTCTAGACTATCCCAAGAGATTGACTCTGAAATGCCTGGTTTGAGTCGTGAGTTAGTTGAACACCGACTTCCTATAAAACCTGGCTTTAAGGCTTATAAACAACCTGCTAGACGTTTTAATCCTCTTATGTATGATCGTATAAAAGCCGAAATCAATCGGTTGTTGGAAGCAGGATTTATTAGACCTTGTCGATATGCTGATTGGATTTCTAACATTGTGCCAGTGGAGAAGAAAGGTTCAGGTAAACTCAGAGTTTGCATTGGTTTTAGAAATCTTAATAGAGCTTCTCCTAAAGATGAATATCCTATGCCTATAGCCGACACACTTATTAATAATGCTTCTAGTCATAGGGTGCTTAGTTTTCTTGATGGTAATGCTGGTTATAATCAAATCTTTATGGCTGAGGAAGATGTATCTAAAACTGCTTTCATATGTCCTGGCTTTGTGGGTTTATTTGAATGGGTGGTTATGACTTTCGGTTTAAAGAATGCCGGCGCAACTTATCAAAGAGCTATGAATTTAATTTTTCATGACTTGCTTAGTATCATACTTGAAGCCTATATTGATGATATTGTGGTTAAGTCGACTGGTCTACACTCACATTTAGCCGATTTAAAACTTGCCTTTGAAAGAATGCGTCGGTATGGTTTAAAGATGAATCCACTTAAATGTGCTTTTGGTGTGTCAGCTGGGAAGTTTTTAGGCTTCATTGTTCATGAGAAAGGCATAGAGATAGATCCTAAAAGAATAGAATCAATTAGAAAAGTAAAGGCTCCTACGTGTAAAAAGGATTTACAAAAGTTCTTGGGCAAAGTTAATTATTTGAGAAGGTTTGTTTGCAACTTGTCCGGGAAGGTGGATGCTTTTACTCCTATACTTCGGTTAAAGAGTGATGATGAGTTCACTTGGGGGCAAAACAGAAAGAAGCATTTGAAAAGATTAAATTTTATTTGTCTTCGCCGCCGGTACTTCGGGCGCCCGAGAAGGGAGTTCCATTCAAATTATATGTTGCTGCTGAAGATCATGTTATTGGTGCGGTTTTAATTCAAGAAACCGAAGGCAAGGAGCATATTATCTCTTATGTGAGTAGGAGATTATTGGACGCCGAGACAAGGTATATTTTTATTGAAAAGTTATGTTTATCCTTGTACTATGCTTGTACTAAATTGAGACATTATTTATTACCAAGTACTTGCATAGTAGCTTGTCAAACCGACATAGTTAAATATATGTTATATAGACCAATTCTAAGTGGTAGTGTCGGCAAATGGGCTTATGCTCTCATTGAATATGATTTAATTTGTGAGCCTTTAAAATCTATGAAAGGTCAAGTTGTAGCCGACTTTATTGTGGAACATAGCATTGATAATGGTATTGATTTAGATGTTGGTTATCTTACTTTTACTCCTTGGAAGTTACATTTTGATGGGTCGGTTTGCAAAAGTGGATGTGGTGTTGGTGTTATTTTTATATCACCAAACGGTGTTATTTTTGAGGCTCTTAGCCGACTAGAACATGATTGCACAAATAACCAAACCGAATATGAAGCTTTATTGTTCGGATTGGAAATTTTGTGTGAGATGGGAGTAAAACATGTTGAAGCTTATGGTGATTCTTTGCTGGTGGTGCAGCAAGTATCTAAGGTATGTCAATGTTTAAGTGGTCATTTGAATATGTAT
This sequence comes from Urochloa ruziziensis, assembly GCA_015476505.1. NCBI lineage: Eukaryota > Viridiplantae > Streptophyta > Magnoliopsida > Poales > Poaceae > Urochloa > Urochloa ruziziensis. Next base: position 71,578,315 of record CM027118.1, read on the forward strand.
CTTGATAAATGTTTGGACATTATATCTTCCTTTGATGAATTTACTATACATCTGTTGACGCAAAAATCAGGACTTGACAGATGCGCAAACACACGAGCGAAGGCGTGGCCTTGAAAACTGGGGCGTGCCAGTCAATCTGACCTGTTGATTGACAAGGAATACCAGATCGTAAAATACTGGCCGAATCGGCTGACTACCGAGACTGGCCTTTTGATTAAAATTGACTGAGAGCGCGACGCTTTGTGCAAGCGGTCGGCTGTAACCGAGCTTATGCAGATAATCCGTGTAGGCGCAATAAGCAAAGAAGAAACGGCTAACAAATTAGCCGAGACTTTGTGAATAACGTTTAGAAACAGTTCTAGTCGGCTATAACGGCTGATGATATACTGGACAGATCACTTGATAATGAGCCGACAACAATCTAGATCTAAACAGGATAAATTGGTGATAAAAACTAGAACAACAAGAATTGATATAAAACTTGCAGATCTAGCAGATATCGATAACTGTTGAATAAATCTAGACGAAACCTCAGCGATACGCCTGGAGGTTAAAGCCTAGAAATTACTCGGTAAAAGCGGAACTTACAAGCAAGCCGGAGATCGAGGCGATGCAGCCCGACGAACTCGAAAGAACTCGTGAGGAAAATAAAAGGTTGGCAAAGCCGCTGGTACGGAAAAGTAGAAGTACTGGAATAAAAGGGTTTGTTTATTGATGCTGTGATAAAACGTTTACAATGCCCGTAAGCATATAATTATACTCTGGACACCCTAAGCCGGTTACGGTATACACAACTTGCTGAAAAAGAAAGTATCTAATCCTTCCTTGATTAAGCTTCTTTTCCGATCCATCCGGCCACTCTGCGCGTGATTAACCAAGATTTCCATATTTTAATCATTTAATCTCATGCATGGCTCACTTTCCTAGCATCTTCTTTGATTTCTTTATTATAATCTTCCTTTCACACAGATCGGTCATATGTGAGTTCCATCGGACATTGTTGGCGCGCCGAACGCGCACCAAGATCCACCGCAAGCGCACGGATCATTGTAGCTTTTCCTTCAAGAGAGTATTCCCCCAAGGTTTATCAATCCGTGGAACTAAGGACTCAAGATCCAATCTAACTAGCAAAGAAACACTTGTGACTTTGATTCAATCTAATCTACTAAAGATCAATCTGAAGAACGTCAGAGGTAGCAAGAGAAAGCATAGAGATAACCAATCTAGATCGCCTAGATCATGCAACCGCTGTAGTTCTGAGCAAGGTAGTGAAGCAAGCAAGATGAGAATCTCATTGAAAGCATCTTTAAATCATAGCCTCCGGTCAAACTCTCGAGGATCATCTCCATACACGAGTAACGCCCCGACACGATGCTCTCTGTCGTGAGATGAATCACAAGGGCACGCTCTACGAACGTGTTGAACATCCCTGGTAGATCCGATATGAACCCCTAGCCACCACGGCTAAAAGAACATCCTGATCGATCTATCTCGATAATAGATCTTAGAAGAAGCAAACCCAAGAACGAGCAAAATCATAGAGAGAGGCACTTGATCGCTAAGAACAATCGGAAACTCAAATAGACTTCACTATGAATGATTGAATGTACATCATGATCACAACCGGTATCCTACCTCGATCTTGATGAACTAGCTCCAGAACTCCGACGTAGTCTTTCTCGCAGGGTTCCCACGTCGGCTAGGGCAAACCCTAGACAACTAGCACGACCCTCAGCTCTCCGAGAGGTGTCCCTCTAGCTTCTCTGCTCCTCCGGCGTCGAATGAAAATGAATTGATAGCTCCCGAATGGAATGAGAGATATATAGCCCTGGGAAACCCTAGGTCAAAGGGGAAGTCGAGGGGCCACAGGAATGGCCTGGGCGGCGCGGCCTGGGGGGGCCTGGGCCGCGCGGCCTGGCCCATTCCTGGGCCGCCTCGGCTTCATCTTTTTTCCCAAGCTTCCTTGTTGGTTCTGGAATGTTCCTTTCTATGCATGTGGGCCCTGGACGTCGTTTACTTCGGGATAAAATTATCTCTGGATGACTTTCCATTTGAACTTTTCTTTATCTCGAAGCAACTTGATCTTATCTTCATTTGCTTAGTCCTTAAGCAATCTTGGAGTTTGGTGGGCTGGATCTGGGCATGAGTGGGCTTCTAGTCCAAGTCCTGGGCGCCTGGGCCCATTAGGCCTTCTTCTCCGGGCTTCCGGCCTTCGCTTTACGCTTATCTCCAATTTTAGCCCAAATCCGTCTTGATTTTATCATTTATCCTGCATAAACCAAAATACTCCAAAAACACATGCATATACGAATATGGCCCGATTATTGAGTATGATCATTAGTTTAGACATTAAATTCCTGCAATTATCGAAGCTAAACAGGGGTAAAATGGTGAACAGACATTCAATTCTATCGACAACCATTTGCTATTCAATCGGCATGTTTCCAACTGTAGGAAATATCTATAGTGAATCGGATTTCTTTTACTCCAACGTCCGATTCACTTCACATGAGACTCTTTGCCGATCTGTACATATTTAATCTGGATTGTTTCTTCATGATGCATGCAAGCTGAAATCACCACGTAGCTTCTTTTCTTTTTTACTTTAATAATCTTTGTACGTGCAGCTCCCTCTTCATTAACTTAGGACTCCTTCCACATGACGTGTGCAAAGTATACTTTTTATTCTAATTACCCTTGCTTTCACGTGTAAACTGCAATCGGAAGGTCTCTGGCCCCATCAGTACCTCTACCAGTTTCTTTAATCTTATCAATAATAAAATATTCCGGCCACCATGCTATTCAAATCCGATTAACAATATCCGATTCAGGTCACCAATATCTGATTCACTAGCACAAGTCGATTCCTTCTCTTGGTCCATTGAATTAATTAATGTAATATCTCAGCCATTATACTAATCATTTTGATTAATAAGGATCTTTACGTATACCCTATCAGCTTCCACACTGGCAAAAATAGTCAATCGCCCAATTACATCAGATGTGTCAAAATTCGGTGTCAACACAGGCCCCCCAGTTCCGGAGTATGAAGGATTCATGCTTCGGAACTTTATAAGTCGAATGCCTCGATATCCGATATCCAAATCACCATTTTTCATAATCGATGTCTCCCTTCAATCTTTCTATTTATTAATATTTTAACCGATCTGAAAATCAAATCAACTCTACTCCTGCTAAACAACAGTATCGGAAGCAGTATCGGCAACTTCGGAGCCCCATAGTCTTCCGATCATCAATTCATCGGCTTCTCAAGCAATCATAATTTGGAGAGCATATAACCGATTCTTCTTTTAATCTTACCGATGAATTTCCACCAATAAAATATCCTCTCCTTTAAATTGATTTGGCACCATCGATCCATATCCTTGAAGCATTACATATATATACAGGCGACTTCACAATTTACTCCTTGCTCTTAATCAATGCAGTCTCCCAAATAAAGTAATCATGTATGCCGCTGTAAATCGGATTGGTGCCCATACTTCCAAATCGGATCATAGACTCATCCAGCTGGTCATTTTAGTTGTATGCCAGATTCCTTCAGCAGATAACTGATACCAGATAGACGTCATCGGTAAATAACTGATGAAAGTATCTCGCTTGGTTCGCCGCCTCGATAACGGGTGACGCCGATGAAGTTCCATCATGCGGCACTTCTAGCGTCTTTATACTGTCAGTGGCAACACTGATAGTAGAAGGCCTCATCCCTATTTCATGGCGGTCTTGCATCGGCAGTGTCTTGTTCATGATGGATTGGTGATACCGCTATTCTAAAATTCCACAACATCGGCGCCAACGTATCACAGTTGCGGGTTGCCGATGTGTCATGCCGCGCTGCCGTTGGCGTACTTGCTGTTTCTGAATCATTGATACACTCACTGCTGCAAACCCGCACTGATGTGCTCCAGTGTATTAATAATGGCTCCAACATGCCCTTTCCATCGGCCCCCCGGCGCCTTCTTCCCTTTGTTGGCTGATCAACCTAGAGAGCTAAATATCCCCTGGTCCTGGGTCCCAATAATCGCTCCATAGCCATCGGCATCTGCTGCTCCAAGTTCCAATTAAATATAACAGAATAACATATAGCCGATTTGCTAGTCGGCCTTAACTGGCTGTAATCCTAACAAGCCCATCGGCTTTTTCCGTCATTCCTTTCGATTCCATCTGCAAGCGTTAACACATATCGGCTTTCATGCATATTTGTTTTACATTTATTCCATCAATTGGCTTCAAATCGATTATGGCAACATCGAGACTCCATAGGGAATATCTGATGAGAGAATTCACAAGCACGCTATTCCCGGAAAACATCCGATGCAGAACAAACCAAAACCAGCTAATCTGTGAGTCCGATTAAAATAATATGTGGCCAACTATTCTTTAATAATAATTTTCCGGTTGAAATATCAAACTCATCAGTAGACATGCATCGGCCGATTTAAGCACTAGCCGATTCAAATGTATCGGCTCATCATTATTGTTACAAACTGAATAAACCATTAACCGATTTCAGACTGAAGAGATCACTAACCAATTCAAATATGTTTCAGACTGCAGAATGCCTCCCTTTTTCATCAACCGATATGTCTATCTGCTCCATCGGTTGGCATATGAACAAGCAATAGCTTTAGAATTGAAGTCGTGCTGCCAAGTCGATCAACGAATCAAGTTTACTTATCGACTGTCATGACACCAATAGCTCTGCGATTAACCGGCCCCAAGGCCATATCGCGTTTGTTCTACACTGCTGCAATAACCCGTCGACGACGAGGAAGCAATTGGTAATACCAGTAAATTTGATTCCTTGTAACCGATAAAACAAGCAAGAGTCTTGTAACCGATAATATTTATGCGGGCATCTTGGCAATCAACACTGGCCTCTTAAGTTCCCATATGAACAAATTTATTCTATATCCAAGCTCAAGAAAAGGCAGTTGATTCCATCTTTCTTTTTTAATCAAATCTGGAGGAACTCCAATTAATGAGCTTATCTTCACACTTTCTAGTCCTTGCTGAATAAAATCGGCTTACTGAAAACATTAGCTGATTGCTTCTCAATCCCTTATCATTAGTTACTGAAACCATCGGCTTTTGCATAATATTTCCAGCCAATTTATATCAACTATTATAAGCCTCATGATTTCTAAACCCATCGGCCGTATTATGTATATCTAAAAGATTTAACTGTAGCCGATTTCCTTAGACTGATGACGCCCTCTAATACTAGCCGATTGCCCATCAGCTTTTGTATTTCTGCACCTGCTCTCCTATCCATGTAAGCCGAACGTCTGAACCCATCAAGCATGGCTCACGCATTTGGATGCAATTAATAACAGCACTTCCATCGGCTTATTGGCTAATGCCTATGTCAGCAATCCATAGGAACACATGCGCATATCTCCTTGAATCAACTTCTTTTATTCTCGCATACACAAGTCCCATCGCCAAGTAAAAGCTTTTACATATCTTTCCAAAGATAGTTTATTCTGATCAACTCCTGCAATCCGACCAAACCATATATAATATTACTTTCCTTAAGCATACCGAATCGGAGAATGGGCCTGCAGTATGCAAACCAGACCGGTTGCATGCAAATCGGATCGGCTTCAAGTTTTTAAATCGGATCATCTATCAATCATCAGCTAATTCCCTGGCGATTTCTTCCGATTCCATTGAGCCTTCTCTCTCTTTTTATTTTATTTTTTTTATTCGGCTGCCCAGGCTATAACAATCTCCATATTGGCTCCTCAACATCCGATTCTTGATTTAATAATCTTTTGCGTTTCTCGATAAACAAATCTTCTTGCTGCCTTCATTTGTCAAATAAAATAATCCGGCCACGATGCTAATAACTTGATTAAGGAATATCTTCATGCCTCACTCATATGTCCGATCAGTATAGGCTCATGCAAGTTCGATCAGCACATGCATATGTAAATCCGATCGTAGTCACATGTAATGCATGACTTAAATTGCTTGTCTTCACCATTATCAATAAAATAATCACAATATCGCCAATCACTCAAAATCTGATATGTTTGTGCATACATGCCCATAACCGATAGAACTTTCCTTTGGTGAATGAATAAAATAATCAAAATATCATCAATCACTCAATATCCGATACGTTTGTTCCGATGTCCGATATTCCAACTAAAATATTCCTTTATTTTGGCAATAAAATATTCTGATGGTTGCTTGTATACCGATGTACGTACCAGTGCCCAACCAATCAGTCATTCGCACTAATCGGCCATTCGCCACTATTGGTCATCAATCTGTCCATATTTGGTAGAAACATAAATTCCAATAATTCAATAACAGCTCTGAGTTGATGCCTCTTGAGTTCACGCAATTATCCAAAACAGGGTCTGAGACAAAGGCACGAAAATAGGAATAAATCAGCTTCCAAGCTTTTACATCAAATCGGCTATAATGCAAATCGGCCATACATTAATAAACGGCTATTTATCTGCCGATTATTCCATTTGCCGATTTCTTTCACTTGAGCCAATTTCGATTTCTTCTTCTCCATCCAAAGATATACTATTTAATTCCTTTGCCCAACTCAAAATCGGATGTCAACAGAATCAGACTTCCTTTGCCAATTAGTACTCCTCACTAACTGATACTGCTATACCAATTGCCTTGTTTTGCTGATTCTCTTCCTTTCTTTATTTTAATCATTCACTTACACATGCTGGCCCTTCTTTTTAAATCAATCGACCACTCTTAATTCCCTTGCATACATACTGCAAGATAATCTCCTATCAACCAATTGGTACTCAAGAGTTGGGTGGCTACTTGCCAAGATCCACGAAGAAGTTGAAGATGGCGACTCTGGCGATTCTGGCGATCTTGAGCGACCTCAACGCCGTCGTCCTTCTCCACCCCTGATCTCCGTCCTTCTGCTCTGGTCGCCTCATCCAGTTTTGGTTGGCTATGGATCATCAACTGGATCTGACTAGTAAATTGGACTTCTCGCCTGGTCTCGTCTTCCAGAAGAAGGTTCTCCACCGTTTCGGCAAATCGGTACATCATCCTTCCTCTTCTCTCGCTGGATGTTTCTTTCTTCTGGCCACTTTTCGTCGATACACTTTTCGTTTGACGGAAGAATCAGTTGCTTTGGCTCTCCAATCGTGTCTTGGTGGTTCGGCACCGGGTTTTCATGTTCAGTTTCTAAGTGATCGCCACTTTCGCTTTTCGGTCTCGTCCAAATCAGTGGGGTTTCATGTTTACTCTCTTAAAAGGATCATTGGCTCTTGTTTCGATGTTTATTTTCATCTGTGGAATAATGGATCTGCTTACCGGGAATATGACAAACGAAAATGGGAAGAAGAGCAGGATAGGGAATGGACAATTGCGATGTCCAGAAAGAAGCGTCGTGCTCTGCGCTCTTCTCAGATCTATCAAAAAGTTTGGAAAAAGAAAAAGATCATCAAGAGGGTGCGTTTTGCTGAGCAGCTTGTTCAAGATTCCCCAGTCCCTAAGCATCGTCCACAGCCAATGCCATTTCGTCTAGCTTTTGGAGATTTTAACACAGAAGTCATGGATGGTGAGATCCCTCCTTTTTTTCAACCAAAGTTCTTTGGCAGGGGATCCAATTCTGAACCAAGCCGCAATGTTGATTCTTGCACATCTGTACCAGTTCAGCAAGTTTTTGATCGTCTGCACAATGATCTCAACATTAAGAAAGATGAGTTTCTTAAGCCGCATTCTCAGCCGTGTTCTAAGCCAAGGCCGAAAATCTCAGTGATTTCAAAAAAATTCAAATCAGCACAAGAGGTTCTTTGCTCTCGTTGTCTCAATTTTGGTCACTGGGCCTATACTTGCACTTCTGACATCCGGTGTAGGGCCTGTTCTCAATATGGTCATGTTCAGAGAAATTGTTCGAGACTCGCCAGGCCAAAGTTGGTTTGGGCCCGCAAACGGTCAGCCCAACACCGTGATGTTGCAAATAAGAAAGAAATCGCAACAGACTCGCCGATTTCCATCGATACCCGCGCTGATTCCGCGGCCGCTCCACCTTCCACCCCAGAAGCCTCCTCCTCGGCGACGCCGAACAGTAACACGTCCCAATCGCCGCCATCGCCATCTGCTACTCCTTCGCCAGCCATGGCTAACTTCCCCTGCAATCCAATGCTTTTCGTGCCGATGGGTCAGCACATTGAGCATGGCTGGAATCGCCCTGCTCGTTCCCGTGTAGCTCTTGGGGGAGAACCGCCAAGGCGCCATGAACAGTACGCCATCATCCGCCTAGAACCCGAGCCGATCCAGGAGCAAGTCCTCGACCTAATCGAGGAAGTTTCAGAGATGATAGAACATCACTTCCCGGTTCAGGTTATATCGGCTTTTCCATCTCCTCTTGGCTTGGGGCTTTTTGAGTTTGCTTCTGCAGTTCAACACCAAATCCTGTTGGATGCTTCACCAATCCCCTTTGCTCAAGGCAATCTTGTGATTCAGAAACATGATGAAGCTAGAAATCTTAGAGCCTGTCCTTACATTAGGCAATGTTGGATCATGTTTTTAGCTTTTCCACTTGATTATCAGACGATGGATTTTGTCAGAGCTGCCATTGCCCCTTTTGGTCGGCTTCTGAATTGGGTACCCGGCCCGAATAAATCCAGAATCTTGACCAACTGCATGGTTCTTTCACCAGAGAGGGTACCACGAAGCGTGGTTATTTCTCAAGGCTCTGTTTTGGGTGGGAATGGTCGTTCTTGGTCTGTTCCAGTCTATATACTTGGTGGCCACTTCCCAGATGCTTTTCCAGGGGATGAGGACCCGGGTACCTGACAATGGAAATCCCCACCCGGTTCATGGCCCAGAAGTGCAGTTCAATCCAAATGTGCCACAGCACTGGCACCAGGATCAAGTTGGAGGAGCTGTGCATAATCTTGTGGATGCTGGTGTTAACATGGGGCATATGCAAGCAGCACAGGAGGATAATGCACATCCTATGGATTTGGATGAAAATGCAGGTTGGCCTGAATGGCCAGCACAACATGTGGGCAATGCAGAAGCTGAGGATTTAATTGCACAAAATGTGCCACAACACCCTGATCAGCCCCAAGACACTGTTTCTTTTGATCAGTCAGGATCCACTGCTTCCTATCTCAGAGCACATGGTCCAGATATCAACCTGACAGTTGAAGATGTGCTGCAAGGGAGATATGGCTCTCCTAGTGACTCAGATTCTTCAGAGACAGAAATCCAAAGCTCTCCTCCATGTGAAGATTTCCTGATTGTTGAGAGAAATGCTTTCAAGATGTTAACACAAAGTTCCATTCATCAACCTTATCTGAATAATCCAATCCTGGAGAGGGTGGAAATCCCCAAGATGCCAAGTTTCTGCATTGACAGGGACTTGCTGACACCTGTGTGCAGTGTGGTGGATGATTCTCTGGCAGTAGTCCCTTATAGGCCAACTTTGGCAGCAGTCCTTCTGAAGATTTGGGCAGAGGCACACCAAGAGTTAGCAGCAGATGCAGAGGACACTGGATTGTCAAATGCAAATCATATCTATGAACCACATCCTCTGGAGAGGGATGCACACAGCTTTGCTTTACCAACTGAAACCTCTATCCACAATCCTCTTGCTGTATTAGAGGAATCGTCTGTGAGAAGAAGCACCAGGTTGAGTCAAAATAAAGAAGGATACAGACACATTCAACTGGAAGATCACCCTCGCAAAAAGAGGAAAATTTGGGCTGAAGCACCAATCACTGGGAAGGAAGCAATGAAGCTATTAGACAAAGCTCTAGAGAAAGGGCAGGAAATACCTAGCCAAATCCCCAATGAACTGCTGAGAGCCTGGGGAATTGAGTGCAATGTGGCTCCTGGGGAGTTAACTGATGAAGCCCTCATGCAGGGGACAGGTGCAGATGTTCTTCATGAAGACACAACTGAATGAAGAATCTATCATGGTGGCTGGGAGGGAAACTTTTGTTGCTCAGGGTTTAATGATCATATGGGACGTTGATCATCACATCATTAGTGTCTTATTTGCAGTCTGTTATCAAAACATCTCTTTGCTTATTGGGTTTTTGTCTCTGTTGAACCTATGGATGGCCAATGTGATGGTGAACTTGGAAGTTCCAGTTACTGGTTTATTTTTTACCTCCCTGCTGCATGTTTGTTTGTGCTCAGCCTGGTCCTTCCAGGAAAGTTTCAGATGCTTATGGCTTTAGCTAGTTCTTTAGCCACTTTCTTTGATATCCACGTTTTCTAATGAATAGAAGCTAGAATATTCTTTGTTGGAATGTCAGAGGAATCAATAGTGATGGAAAATGGGATAACATACGTAACAAAATTGAGGAAAGTGCATGCTCCATTTTCTGTTTTCAGGAAACAAAGCGAGAGCTCTTTGACGCTCCTTATATCAGAAAATTTGCACCAAAGCGCTTTGACAAGTTTGCTTTTGTTCCATCAGTTGGTTCATCGGGAGGTATACTAGTTGGATGGAATAGCTCTTTTTTTGATGGTGTTGTTATAGAACAGATGCCCTTTTCCATAACTATCTCCTTCACTTCCAAACATAATGGTGATCAATGGAAATTGACAATAGTGTATGGCCCATGTGTGGAGCCTGCTAGAAGTCAGTTTGTTAACTGGCTAAAGGATATTAATATAGGACAGGATGAGAATTGGCTGCTCCTTGGAGATTTTAATTTCTACCGGTCTTTGGAAGACAGAAACAAGCCAGGAGGCAATATACATGATACCTTCATTTTCAATGACATTATTGGTCATCTGGGAATTGTGGAATTACCAATTAAAGGTAGAGCATTTACTTGGAGTAATATGCAGCAGTAACCACTTCTAGAGCAACTAGACTGGTTTTTCACCAGTATAAATTGGACTTTGGATTTCCCAAATACCATGGTTCTTCCACTATCCAAGCCCACATCAGATCATGTCCCATGTAAGATTGTGATAGATACTAAAATACCAAAATCATCCATTTTCAGATTTGAGAATTTTTGGCCAGATATGCCTGGTTTCTTAGAAACTGTCACAGTATCTTGGGAACAACCACTCTATAGCATGAAGTCATCTTGCTCTACAGTATCAGCCAAGTTCAAGAGATTAAGGGGTGCCCTCAAGGCTTGGAGTAGGAAATTGTCAAATCTAAACCTCCTGGTAGGAAACTGTAACAAGGTCATCTTTTATCTAGACTCTCTGGAGGAATGTAGGCCACTCTTTATTTCTGAATGGAATCTGAGATCAGCAGTCAAGCAACAACTCAAATGCTTACTCAGGTGCAAAAACATCTACTGGAGAAAGAGACATACAGTAAACAGAATTAAACTTGGTGATGAGTGTACAAAATTTTTCCATGCTATGGCTACCATTTCATATAGGAAAAATATGATTTCACAACTGAGGATGAACATGGGAATACCATCTGTGATCATGATGGTAAAGCTGCCATGATTTGGACAACCTTCAAGAACAGGATGGGTGTAACTACTGATCCAATTATGCATTTTGACCTACAGAGCCTTATAGCAAACAATGTTGATCTCAGCAGCCTAGTTGAGCCATTCACAGCTGAGGAGATTGAAAAGGTGATCAGAATGCTGCCCACTGACAAAGCCCCTGGGCCTGATGGTTTTAATGGCATGTTCATAAAGAAATGTTGGCCTATTATAAAACACGATTTCTATAAGCTTTGCAGTGATTTTTTTTGAGGGAAACCTTGATCTGGAACCTATCAACAGCTCTTTTATAACTCTGATCCCCAAAAATAATAGCCCAGAGGGTGTCAATGACTATAGGCCCATATCACTGTTAAACTGCAGCATTAAGCTTCTCACAAAATTATTGTCTGAGAGGCTCCAAGTGGTAATTCTAAAGCTTCTACATGACAACCAATATGGGTTTCTCAAGTCACGTTCTATACAGGATTGCCTAGCATGGTGTTTTGAGTACATACATCAATGTCATCAATCAAAAAAGGAGATCCTAATTCTAAAACTTGACTTTGCAAAGGCTTTGATACTGTAGAGCACAAAGCCATGTTAGCCATTATGAAACAAATGGGTTTTTCCGGACATGTGGCTGCTTTGGATTGCAAATGCTTTTTGACTCAGGTAATTCGGCAGTTCTACTGAATGGCGTCCCTGGCAAACAGTTCAAATGCAAACGCGGGGTGCGGCAAGGGGACCCTCTGTCTCCCCTTCTTTTTGTTTTAGCTGCAGAGCTACCTGCAGGCAGTGGTGAACAGGGCTTTTCACCAAGGATTGTTAGCTGCACCATTACCTCAAACTCACAATGACTATCCAATAGTGCAATATGCCGACGACACATTACTTATCATGCAAGCTGATGCTCGGCAGCTGGTTTGTCTCAAAGCTTTACTCAACACATTCGCAGAATCGACAGGATTGAAGGTGAATTTTCACAAATCAATGACGGTTCGTATCAACCTAACAGATGCAAAAGTAGAGCATTTATCTCGAACCTTTGGCTGTCTAGTTGGTACAATGCCTTTCACATACCTAGGTCTCCCTATGGGAACCACAAAACCAAGAATTGAGGATCTGTCTCCCATAATGGATCGAATTGAGAGGAGATTATCTGCCTGCTCATCACTGCTGTCACCATCAGGGAGACTAGAGATGGTCAATTCAGTTATAACTCCAACACCACATATGCGGCTTGTACTATCAAATTCCAAAAGGGGCAATTGATAATATTGACAGGGCTAGGAAGCAATGCATTTGGAGAGGAAAATACAGAAAAAACAAGAGGAGGAAATTTAGTTGCATGGCCCACTGTGCAGCTGCCAAAGAAGAAGGGAGGTCTTGGAGTTATCAACCTGAGATTGCACAATGATGCCTTATTGCTAAAACATCTCCATAAGTTCTATGCAAAGCAAATATCCCATGGGTTAAATTGGTTTGGTCCACTTACTATGAGACCAAAGTGCCACACTCCTGCAGGGAGGTAGGCTCCTTCTGGTGGAAGGATATTATGAGGCTCAACATCATGTACAGAGGGGTGGCAAGATGTCAACTGGGGGATGGCTCCACCGTCATGTTTTGGGAGGATCTTTGGAGTGATGAGGTAGTAGCAGACTCATACCCAAGGCTATACTCCTTGCAGTGGACACAAGAATCTCTGTCAGAGCTGTTAGAGAGGCTCCTGATCTTGAAACTTATTTCACTTGCCACTGTCACATGAGGCCTTTCAGGAAATGCAAAGTTACAAACTTACTTGCATGAAGTGCAGTTCCGACCAGGTGAAAGAGACAGGTGGATCTACATTTGGGGGAACTCAAATTACACCTCCAGAAGAGTTTATAATTTCATTTTCTCAGGTTTACATCCTCCACAAACTTTCACCTGGGTTGTGGAAATCCAAATGTACACCCCGGTTGAGATACTTCGCGTGGCTGATGATACTTGACAGGCTAAACACAAAGGACATGCTACAGAGACGTAATCTGAATGTGCAATCAGGCACGGTATGTGTACTATGCAGGAGCAACGAAAGGGATACCAGAGACCACCTCTTTTTCGATTGCAATTTTGCCCAACAATGCTGGGCATCGATCGGGGTAGTCTGTCATGCAGGTCATGACATCCATGCCGAATTACAGTAGCCAGAGACTTGAACAATAACGGCCTGTTCATGGAAATATTCATTGTGGCAGCTTGGGAGATATGGTTGATGCTTAATGCAGTAATTTTTGATATGAGCAATATGGTCCATCACATATGGAACACGTTTCAAGGCCCAATTAAGACTCCAAGCCATGAGGCTTCGAGAAGATCGACAATCAGTTTTGTTTCAATGGCTAGACTCTTTATGATGACTCCCTCTGTATATCCTTTTTTCCCCTTGTGCTTGTAATTAGTCTACCCCCAGGGTATGTACAGTTTTTACTCTTCTGTTCGTTTAATATAAAATGAAGCGCTGTGGGAACTCCCCACAGTTTTCCCTTCAAAAAACCAATTGGTACTCATCGGAATTACCTCCCATCGACCATACATAATGAATCGGAATCGCCTCCAATCGGTTCTACTGGATCCCATCGGCATATTCATACAATCAGATTTAGCCAATGGACTTTCTTTCAGACTTGATCGATACTTCCTTGCGTAGCTTGGTCAGGCAATGAATATTATAATACTTCCTTTCTCAAGCACCTTTCGTATCCTTTTCTCGTTAATCATGGATTCACAACAATCGGTCCTCGTTATTCTCTAAACCGATGTCTTACTTCCTTTAAAGTCCATAGACACTAATCACATAATTATCTGGCTATATTAAACCAATAATCATCACTCTGAATAGGCTGATTAAGATACGCGCACGCGATGCAGACTTTATTTGCCTTCTCTGTAAGGCTCTTTCTCAAACTACTACATCGGCTATCCTTTGTTGGAATATTATATTGACATAATTAACTTCAACAAGCCGATGAGCCCATAATTACTCCCTTTGGTTAATGAACTTGAAATCTGTCGAGCATGCTTGTTCCTCTAAATATAAAATGTAGGCATTATGTTCCATGTTCCAGCCAATAAATGCTCATAGAATTCTAGATCGGAACATCGTATGACTGAACTTGCTGGGAACAAGAGACTTTCCAAAGCATCTTCTGTAGTAGGCCCCCCATGCTGAATCAAGAATTGACTTATGTGCTCATAGCAAAGTTATGTCCCGTTCAAGAACTTGGTGAAGTTTAACTCCCTGTAACCGTATGGCATAAAAAAATGACTTTAGCTTCAGAATATGGCCTTGGGTACATGTACATGTAGTTTTCAGACTTCAAGTTAAGCTGTTTTGGAAGCACATCAACTGTTTGGATCTCCATATCAGCCCGATTAGACTGTTGATCAGCAGACCCTTGTACTGGTTGTACCATCAGTTGCTCTTCTATAGATTCTAATTCTTCTTGGACCATTGATCCGAACTCTATATTGTGAGATCGGCCACTTTTTTGCTGTTGACTTGGAATCAATGAATCAGGATGACCCTCCTTATTTTCATAATTATTAGCTTCAGCCATGCCCACTGAAGAAGATTCATTGATTGCTTCAGAAGTCAATTCTTCAAATTGATTTTTAATTATGAATTCCTCTGGTTTTGGAAAATCACAGACTTGGATCATACCTCCTTCCTTAGTAAAACTAAATGTTTTGAGGCATGCCAATCTATATTCCTCGATGGCTCTTTCCAAAGCTTCCTTCTGATCTTGCTCAAGGCCATCTTCTATTAGTTCTGATTGATCTTGAACCAACGTTTCAGATTGCTGCAGCTGATAGTCTTCTACTTTTGAGCTCTGAACCGATACCTGAGCAATCGGAGCTATCAGTTGTATAACCTGATGAGGAACATAGTGCTGATAATTTTCTCTGTACTGTTCCTGACATGGCTGATACACAAATGAACTCATCGGCCAAGCGGCCTGAGGAGTTTGCTGTGTCTGATATGATGATTGTGGATGAGAAACCCTCAACTGAAACACCTGTGAAGTATGCTGTACCTGATAGCTCTCTGGCCCTTGTGGCTGATATGATGTTTGGGTGTGATGAACGGTGCGCCAAAAACCTGACGAATATATTGCACTTGATTATTATTCTGGCATTGATACGGTGATTGAAGAACCATCGGCCAACAATTAGGTGCTTGTAACACATAAGGTTGCATCTGGTATGCGTCCATGACCCTTGATGTCACCGTAGAGCCGATAAATAAACCTGTATCAGCTGTCTGTAATAAAATTGGCACAATATCAGACGTAATATATTCGTGAGCTTTTCTTCTCGTGTCCCACTGGGCGTGCCAAAAGTGTGTTGACGCAAAAATCAGGACTTGACAGATGCGCGAACACACGAGCGAATGCGTGGCCTTGAAAACCGGGTGTGCCAGTCAATCTGACCTGTTGATTGACAAGGAATACCAGATCGTAAAACTGGCCGAATCGGCTGACTACCGAGACTGGCCTTTGATTAAAATTGACTGAGAGCGCAACGCTTTGTGCAAGCGGTCGGCTGTAACCGAGCTTATGCAGATAATCCGTGTAGGCGCAATAAGCAAAGAAGAACGGCTAACAAATTAGCCGAGACTTTGTGAATAACGTTTAGAAACAGATCTAGTCGGCTATAACTGCTGATGATATACTGGACAGATCACTTGATAATGAGCCGACAACAATCTAGATCTAAACAGGATAAATTGGTGATAAAAACTAGAACAACAAGAATTGATATAAACTTGCAGATCTAGTAGATATCGATAACTGTTGAATAAATCTAGACGAAACCTCAGCGATACGCCTGGAGGTTAAAGCCTAGAATTACTCGGTAAAAGCGGAACTTACAAGCAAGCCGGAGATCGAGGCGATGCAGCCCGACGAACTCGAAAGAACTCGTGAGGAAATAAAAGGTTGGCGAAGCCGCCGGTACGGAAAAGTAGAAGTACCGAATAAAAGGGTTTGTTTACTGATGCTGTGATAAACGTTTACAATGCCCGTAAGCATATATTTATACTCTGGACACCCTAAGCCTGTTACGGTATACTCAACTTGCTGAAAAAGAAAGTATCTAAACAAGCTAATATTAAGATACATGGACTCTATCTTTCCTTCCGTGGAATCCTTCCTTGATTAAGCTTCTTTTCCGATCCATCCGGCCACTCTGCGCGTGATTACAAAGATTTCCATATTTTAATCATTTAATCTCACGCATGGCTCACTTTCCTAGCATCTTCTTTGATTTCTTTATTCTAATCTTCCTTTCACACAGATCGGTCATATGTGAGTTCCATCGGACATTCAATTCTATCGACAACCATTTGCTATTCAATCGGCATGTTTCCAACTGTAGGAAATATCTATAGTGAATCGGATTTCTTTTACTCCAACGTCCGATTCACTTCACATGAGACTCTTTGCCGATCTGTACATATTTAATCTGGATTGTTTCTTCATGGCATGCAAGCTGAAATCACCACGTAGCTTCTTTTCTTTTTACTTTAATAATCTTTGTACGTGCAGCTCCCTCTTCATTAACTTAGGACTCCTTCCACATGACGTGTGCAAAGTATACTTCTTTATTCTAATTACCCTTGCTTTCACGTAAACA